>CAJPEX010003941.1:6975-25193 GCA_905338405.1 Notodromas monacha
GAGAGAGAGAGAGAGAGAGAGAGAGAGAGAGAGAGAGAGAGAGAGAGAGAGTCCATCTGTGTATTGTTATCATTGGGAAATTATCTTGATGAAATAATTACGTACAAAAATTTGTATGATAGTATGACTCAAGTGAGAGAATGAGGAAAGGGGAAAAGTGTAAAAGAAAGAATAATGATAATTACTGTATTTACTCAAGTACCACGCACCCTCAAGTAAGGCATGCACAGGTGTTTTTCAGTTGGAAATTTGGCTAAAATCTTATGTCCAAGTAAGACGCGCACCCCAATTTTTGTGAAACTAAAACCACAAAATTTGGAAAATAAATTAAAAAAATTTGACTTTAGACATGAATTGAACAAAAATTGGATCAATTTTCAACTTTTTCAGCACAACAAAGTTTTTCTTGTTACATTTGTTTGAAATTTCTCCATTATAATTAAGTATAATGTACACATAGCTTCCTAAAACTTCTTGAAAAATTTGTACCTGCTTATGATGCGCACCCCTTTTTTCTTCTGAAATTTGAGAAAAAGGTGCACAACTATGAGTTCATTTATACCATAAGAAGGTTCTTAATCTAGGAGTTCTTAGATCTTATAATTATTATATAAATATACATAATATAGGACTGTACTGGAAACAACTTCATCCGTCGAAACATGAAACACCTTCCAACATGAATCTGTCCGTAAATTAAGTATATACCTCTTCCTGGTACATCAATATTATTGATATATATTATATCACAAGATTTTGGAGTATATAAACCCCAGTATAGCTTCTGCCTAAAATCAGGCATTATAGTGTGCTGATCATTGAATTGAGACATCTTGTGTAGGAAATCTCCAAGGTTGTGTTTGTGTCTCTGTCTCTGTCTTGTGGAAATTGTGGTTGTGTGAATAAGACTATTTCTGTTAGAAATAAGTCTTGTGTTTATTATTCCCAGTTCTCTCCACCACAATAAAGGATATACACAAATCTTGCAAAGAGTTGAAAGGATCAGGGATAACAGTATAATGTGCAAAATTCTGGTGCATATTTTTGCTCAATCTGGTTTATTTATTTTGTTCTTCATTTTTGAAGGGGTTGTTCACGCCAAGTATTACAGGAGGCCGGAATGCTCCGTTAATGGCGTTGGGACCAGGAACACGTCCATTATCATCGACCTGCTGGCCGAGCCCGGGAGGCCTAATTACTGCGGCATCAATTTCAACAATGTGGGTCGCACTCTTTCTCGACTTTCGAACTTTAATGTTTCCCTCAAATTTTAATTATCCTTATGCCGGCGTGAAACAAGGACCATCTAAGAGCTGCAATAAAACGCCTGATTGTCCCGGATCCGAGTTTGCGGCAACCGTGCTGAGCAGCATGCGAATATATTCATTCCTAATTTTTTGATTCATTGAAAAAATTATTAAACAAATCAACGCTGTATTATTTATTTTATTTGCGGGTTGCCCTGCGTTCTTGCAGAAAGTTATTCGAATTAAAGATCGTTTCAGGAGGCTTTCTCTTTTGCATTATATAGAAATGAATTTTCGGAACGTGTCAACTGTCGAGGAAAAAAACCCACAGTTTTCCTGGCTGAATTCTTTTTTTTTTCAGACGAATCTTCGGGTGCTTTTGAGATTTTTTTTTTACAATCCATGTCACGTGAAATTACTTGTTTCAAACACAAAAAAAGAAATTGGTGTCTTATCTTTCAAAATTTTTTTTCTGCTTACAGGTGACTGAAGAAAGATCCCAGGGTTAACGCCAGTCTTGGGTGTTTTGGGACCTCAACCGTCTGCTGTTCATAATGCATTAATGGACACCAGCTAGCCCGATGTTTTTGAAGTCCGTACAAGTAGTTCTCATAAGTAAACGTACTGACACCTTGGGTTATACCCGATTATTGCTTCATCATTAACGACTAAGATTACGTCATCATTTGGTGCAATGTCCGTCTTAATTACATTTAATGTGCTGGAAAGAAGACGCATTCGGCTTTCCATTTCTAATTTTTGCATTCACGAATTTCTCAAATTTTGAAGTTGATTCTGTTCGATTAAAAAAAAATCAAAATTTGCAGTAAAGGCCTCAATGAGGAGGAAGTTCTTCGAAATGATGAATATTGTGAGTGCCATTTTATTATTAGAGTAAAAATCTGCAATAGCATCTTCAAGAGATATGAATTTTATTTTAAAAATTATTCCAATGATAGTAAACTGATTTGAAATTCTATGACACTATACAATATTTTAATTCGAATAAACCCAAAATTTCAAAGTCACTTTGCCGAAGGATAAATTTATCTCCAAATAAAAGTCGTGCCGAATATATAATAGGCCAAATTATGAAGCCAATAGATTTTCAGCTCCTGCATAAATCTTTTTAAAAGCTTCTGTTGTTGCCTTTTAAGAATTAAAACAAGAATCGCCCGTGAAATTAATGATTCTTGAATGAAATCGGGTTCATTTTAGGTATCTTCAGAATGTCTTAGTATGTGCTGTAATTTACTTTTCAATACGGGAAAATTGCTTCAAGCTTTGATATGAAATCCCTCGAGTTTTTCGTCAATATATGACTTGAGTTACTCAACTGATGTTTTCATTGTGAATTCTGCGCACATTTTATGCAATATTTTTTCGAAATAAGTTTTTGCTGGGATTCATTTCTGCTTCATTTATTTATTTTTCTCTATTATTGGAAAACTATAGAAACGAGACGTCGTTGGTAACGTTGAAGCTGATATCGGACGGAACCAGAGTTCGTCACGCAATTTACGGCCAACCTTACGTGCTGCAAGCCGATCTCTCCAAACCCGACGGTACGCGTTTCTTCCGATTTATTACTTCTTTTGGCATTTGCCAAATTTAACGAGGTCTTCCTGCTTGAACTGCTTTCAATCCCTGACTGATTAATGTGTGCAAGCTGTTCAGGAGAATGTCTGATGGTCCCGTTTCGGACGATTCTTCATTGATCTCGTCTGGAGTTCCTCGGATTTTTTTTTTAAACTCGCAAAGGCNCCGAGCCCGGGAGGCCTAATTACTGCGGCATCAATTTCAACAATGTGGGTCGCACTCTTTCTCGACTTTCGAACTTTAATGTTTCCCTCAAATTTTAATTATCCTTATGCCGGCGTGAAACAAGGACCATCTAAGAGCTGCAATAAAACGCCTGATTGTCCCGGATCCGAGTTTGCGGCAACCGTGCTGAGCAGCATGCGAATATATTCATTCCTAATTTTTTGATTCATTGAAAAAATTATTAAACAAATCAACGCTGTATTATTTATTTTATTTGCGGGTTGCCCTGCGTTCTTGCAGAAAGTTATTCGAATTAAAGATCGTTTCAGGAGGCTTTCTCTTTTGCATTATATAGAAATGAATTTTCGGAACGTGTCAACTGTCGAGGAAAAAAACCCACAGTTTTCCTGGCTGAATTCTTTTTTTTTTCAGACGAATCTTCGGGTGCTTTTGAGATTTTTTTTTTACAATCCATGTCACGTGAAATTACTTGTTTCAAACACAAAAAAAGAAATTGGTGTCTTATCTTTCAAAATTTTTTTTCTGCTTACAGGTGACTGAAGAAAGATCGGTCCCAATTGCGGTCAGAACCCACAAAACCCTGGAGTTGGCAGACGACAAGTATTACGTAATTACCTGTGGTCGATCGGGCTACAAAAACTTCAGGCATGTTCATCAAGAGTATTCATTTGCATGACATGACCTTGGGTTAACTTATACCCGATTATTTCTCCATCATTAACGACTAAGATTACGTGATCATTTGGTGCAATGTCCGTCTTAATTACATTTAATGTGCTGGAAAGAAGACGCATTCGGCTTTCCATTTCCAATTTTTGCATTCACGAATTTCTCAAATTTTGAAGTTGATTCTGTTTGTGTAAAAAAAATCAGTGAAGGAAGGCCTCAATAATGACGGGAGTTCTTCGAAATGATGAAAATTTTTAGTACCGTTTTATTATTAGAGTAAAAATCTGCAATGCCTTCAACAGATATCAATTTTTAACAAAAATTATTCGATAAAATTATTATTATTATGATGTTTCCTTTTCCGTGAAAAACAGAATAAACTGATTTGAAATTCTATGAATTTATGTATGTACCGTATATTTATTTATTTATTTATTCATATATTTATTTGTATTCTATTATTTATGCACTATTTTAATTCGAATAAACCCAAAAATTCAAAGTCACTTTGCCGAATGATAAATTTACCTATAAATAAAAGTCGCGCCGAATATATAAAAGGCCAAATTATGCAGCCAACGCATTTTCAACTCCTGCATTAATCCTTTTGAAAGCTTCTGTAAGAATCAAAACAAGAATCGCACATGAAATTAATGATTCTTCAAGGAAATCGGGTTCATTTTCAGGTATCTTCAGAATTTATTAGTATGTGCTGTAATTTATTTGTCAATGCGGGAAAATTGCTTCAAGCTTTGATATGAAATCCCTCGAGTTTTTTGTCAATATATGGCTTGAGTTACTCCTCTGATGTTTTCATTGTGAATTCTGCGCACATTTTATGCAATATTTTTTCGAAATAGGTTTTTGCAGGGATTCATTTCTGCTTCATTTATTTATTTTTCTCTATTATTGGAAAACTATAGAAACGAGACGTCGTTGGTAACGTTGAAGCTGATATCGGACGGAACCAGAGTTCGTCACACAATTTACGGCCAACCTTACGTGCTGCAAGCCGATCTCTCCAAACCCGACGGTACGCGTTTCTTCCGATTTATTACTTCTTTTGGCATTTGCCAAATTTAACGAGGTCTTCCTGCTTGAACTGCTTTCAATCCCTGACTGATTAATGTGTGCAAGCTGTTCAGGAGAATGTCTGATGGTCCCGTTTCGGACGATTCTTCATTGATCTCGTCTGGAGTTCCTCGGATTTTTTTTTTAAACTCGCAAAGGCTTTGTAATATAAATCAAAATTAATTTGAATAAACGTATCAGTGTAACAACTTGATATAATGGTACTGTATTTGACTTGCAGCTGCAGCAGTTCTCGTTATTTTATGGTAAGCCTATTTATCAGAACGCTTGCGAAGAATTGATGGGAGGGTTGGGTAATGAATTGATTTTTCTTTTTAATGAAATGAATTGATGTAACATGAGATGGACATGATTTTTACACCATTCTTTGAATCTATTTCCTACGACCATTCTGATTTTTATTTCGAATTCAAAAGGGAGGTGAGAAGAAATTTAACTCCCCCATGGTATGATGAAAGTGGGTTTACTTGTCACACTTGCAAGTGTTATGAATTTTCCAGTATCCAAAACTTCATGCTTATTTTTTGGAAGATGCTATACATCCTCGTGCAACCATCATATTCTTTTATAAACTACAGTGAAACCATGAGATGCAGACATAATTGGTGCATTAAGAATTTTCCTAAGTCTAAATGTCCCTAACTTAGTCTCATTTTCCCTTAGACTTATATTATATAATTTTTAATTGGTGTTTTATGGACTAAATAATCACCGTAATTCCATGAAAATAAAGATTGTCTCCCAATTTAAACTGATTCAATCAATATATTTCAACACGATATAGACATTTGGGGAATTGAATACTGATACCTCTGTACATGCAGTATGTAGAAATGTTGGCATTCTCTGTAAAAAAAAAAAATAACATTCAAGTTGAAAAGAGAGAAGGAAGTTCATCTATGCTGGAGGTACTTTTTTTTTAATCAGCTAAATGGATGGTAAATTGGTCTGAGAAATGCCCAAGAACTTTTCTTTCATCAATTTTAGGGTTGAAATATCTGCTTGTTGTAATTTGGTCTTAACCTTATTTTCAATTTTATCACAAAAGTCTCAGTGTCCTTCTGTTATTGGGCCTTTTAAATTAATTTTTTACGAGAAAATAAGTGTCCCTATGTTGAATTGTCCGCAGGTCATGGTCTCAGTGTATATTTTAGAAAGCTTCTGAATAGAGGCGCTGGTTTTTACTGCAAACTCTCTCTGTCATCAATACATTATTTTTCAAAATCCAAGTCCATGGTTTTGTATAAGAACCATTATACCGCTAAAATCAATTTTTTCTGGGTTGAATCTTGATTTAAAGAATATTTCGGCATTAAAAACGAATTTGTTTCCCGCGTTTATTCCAGAAAAAGTTCGTTATAACGGGATTAATCGTGGGTACATATTTACAGGATTTCATTCAATCCTGGTGAAGAACTGCTTCAGCTTCAGCTCCACCAATGAGTCCGTGCGTTTGACGCGGGAAGACGGATGTTCCGAGCGACCGGACATCATTTCCGAGTTTACTTACAATTACACCACGGGGACCGGAAGGGCTGAAATTCTCGAGATGTTCCGGTTTCCGTCCAGTGCGGAAGTGCACTTTCAGTGCGACATCTTGTTGTGTCGTGGCCGGTGTTTCGCGCCGATTTGTCCGGGCGGCGGTGGCGTGCCAGTGGCGCCGCAGTATCCGCCGTGGACAAACGATTTCGACGCTGATGACTACGGGTCGGAGAATGTCTTGATGGCGTCCACGACTGTTTTCGTGCACCAGCCTGGAGAAAGATTCGCTGGTAAAGTCTCTTTGATGATGGTCCTTTCCAATTTTAATCATCCCAGCATTTGTCGTCCTGGACCATAACATGCATGATTGCTCGGTTTAATTTAGTCTCCATTTTAGCATGCTGCTGTATAGATTGAGTTACATGAAATCAGGTCAATTTATGATATTTTAGCTTGCTTCTGAAGTCAGTGTATATAGCTATTGTACTAGCAGCATATGTACATTCAACTGAATTTAGTCTATATTTTATAGGCTGGATTTAGTTTGAATTGTGTTGGTTAATTCTGTTGAACAAACTGTACTACAGCATATGAGTTTGATTACTTAGCTGTTTTGTGTGTGTGTGTCAAATTACCTCCCTTTGTTAGTTTAGTGAAATTAAGTTTAATTTTAATCAGTGTACATCAAGTTAGCTTCATTTTTTGGCTGTGTTATCTCAGTTTAGGTATCTGACATAATGTAGGTCAAGTTAGCTCAATTCAAATCAGCTGTGGTTGACATTATAGAAGTGTTTGCTTAGTTTAGTTGTGGTTAATTTAGATTATGCTTAGTTTAGTTTTGGTGCGCTTATAGATCAAGCCTAATTTAGTTTTGGTTAGTTTAGATCATAAGCTTAGTTCAGTTTTAGCTAGTGTAGATCAACAGCTCAGTTTAGCTTTGGTTAGTTTAGATCAAGCTGAGTTATTTTTCTGTTAGTTTAGAACTTTTAGATCAAGCTCAGTGTATGCCTATACAGTAGTTAGCCAATTTTATGCTCAGTTGATTGTGTTATGCATAAATGACCAATCTGGATGAAAGCTGTTCCATCAAATAACAATTTTTTTAAATCACCACAGTACATATGCTGTGATTAATGTGGAATAACAAAGAAAGCAAAAACCCTGCATTATGAAATTTTCTCAAGAAATAATAGAAAATAGTGACAAAAACCAGATTATCATGTGTGCCTTCTTTTTTTTCAGTGGCTGGTTTTGAGAGTGTGAGGAGTGGATTTTCCTTGCGGATTCTGTGCATTGTTTTGGCAACATTGCTGGTTGTAATGATAGTAGTGAATGTCTTTTTATGCTTCGCCATGTCCTGTTCATGCACCAGGACGGACATCTCTGAGAAAGAACCCTCCATCATGGAAGACTATGATCCCTATAGGGACCCTTACAAAGTTGCATGGAATGGATCCCAATATGGCTCCAGGTATGATTCTGAAACCCTGATGTATAATATTCACTAACTATTTTATAAATCCTCAAGTGTTCAGTTAAAAATTACCTTTTTGGGGAGTATGAGAGTTTCATTTATGAGCTTTATCAGGTATACTTAGCTTCAAAAACTTCTTGAGTTTTTTTTTTTTTTTGCTGGGAAGATGGCTATCATTTTATTTACCAAGGAAAAATTGTGTTCATTGCACTTCATAACCATTATCCAAATTTGTTGCCAAATTTAAAATGTGCAATACACAGCATGCAGAGAGTTTGAAGTAAACTCTGTGGCAAAGGATGTGAGGAAAAATTCAAAAGTTGCGGTTTATCTTTAAATTTTCCGGCAGCCCAAGCAAAACCACATTATTTTATAAAGCTGAAAATTCCTCTAGCAACAAAATTTCCAATATCTGAGAACATTTTTAATTCAAAAAAATGTTCCTTATTATATAGGTTTTGCCACTTTTGATCAATGCTGCAATTGAAGACCCCATTGAAATTTCAAATATTGTGGGCTTGGGGCAATGAATAAGATGTGGTCTGCAATTAATATGTCTTACAATACTGTATTTATTTACGAAGAATAAAATTATATACTCCAGGCATATTGTCATGCTTTCATAAGTCTTGCTAAACTGCTTTCCACATCGGATTTAGAAAATTTTGACACAGAAACTTTTTGGAAATGTACTGTACTTGAAAAAATAATGCAGTACGGTATATACTGTAGCTATATAGTAGCGGTTCTTTACTGACAAAGCCTCTGAACTAATCCTCAAATGCTGTAAAATCCACGTACTTGCTGATGGGTTTTCCTGACTCGTCTGTGCAGCTGTTATCATTTTCTGAGATAAATTAAGTTATTTTTTCGGCCCAATTTACACTGAGTCAACTGCTTCAAATTTATGCTGGCTGATATTCTTGCGGTTCTTTTTGCTGGACCATCAATTTCCGTACTTCCGTCTTCAAAGTTCGTACGGAGCCATTTGATTTATTTTTTCGCAGGTATTCTTTGAACATGAAGAACCATCATCATGGCTACACGTCTGCAGGCTCAACCATGAACTCCGTCAGGTCCTCATCCACCAACAGTGACCTTTATGCAATTATTCACTCACGTCCAGGAAGCAGGTTTTCTGGATTGAAGCACGTCAAGGCCAGCCATATCAGGGAAACCCAGTATACACATTAGGACCCAGCATGCGGAACAACTGCTGATGGATCTAAAAATAGCGAGGGAATATCTTCTGCGTGCCACTATATTTGTTCAATAAAAAATAATTCGGAACCCAAGAACTATTAATATTTGATGCGACTTTACGAATATTTTTTTAAACCGATTTTCGCGCTCATTTTGCGGCTTTTGCAGTGCTGCTTGAGAATGTGATAGACCTGGCGCTTGACGAGCGGTGAGAATGTTTCACTCGAAGGTCGCGATTGGCTGTGTTCAGATGTCGCTTCCTCTCTTTATGAGAATAAGCCCGTCATTGAATTTCTTGCGGTTATCGGATAAGAATAAGAATAATAATAAGGAACACAAAGTGAACATGTTTTTATATGGGGATTGCGTCTCTTCTGTGTTTCGAACTTATAAATACTGTAACTCGTGATCAAATTACATTTACAGTTCTACTTTCTTATTTGATTCGCATGTTGAACGCTGCGTTATTGAAAGGATGAAAGTAGTGGAAGCATTTTTCTGTACAGAACAGTATACTGACAGCCGAAATTTCGGTTGCTTGATTTGAAATGAAATACAGGAACTTTCGAAAAACTTTCAATTCATGCATTGATTCATTGGATGCTGCATAGAGAATGCGGCGACGCTTTGACTGGGATTCACAGGTGAAAATTTATGATTTGGTTGTTATGCTCACTTTTGGCGCAAGTTAATTCTGTCACGCGCAGCGAATTTATCATGCGTGCGGATGAAAGCAACTCAATTATTTACATTCCAGTGCCAAATTAAATAGAACTGCTGCATATTATTTGGGAGGAATTTTACAGTAGTACGTGTTCTTGCGATAATTGCGTCCTAAATTTATTCGACTTATATTTCAAGCAATACTGTATTCGCGATTCAATCTCCAATGCCAATGGAATTCAAACTTCTTTAATGGAGTGCTTAGATTTACGCTGCGGAAAATAAGCTCATGAGCTGCATTGAGCACTAAAATTGAATGGATTTCAATGAATTATAGCCAATAATAAGGAAAATCTCGATGAAGCCGATTTTATTCTTATTGTTTGAGTACATAAGTCGATAAATCAAAGGAGACGTCACAGCTCCCGCATACAGCAGTATTTCCTTCAATCGAAAGACACGGTTCAAACATGATAATCAGCAGTTTCACTTCAAACCATGATCTTAATTATGTCGCTCACCGTATTATTATTACTGCTGTGTGAATTTCCACGGTTTTATTGTTCTTCCTCGAGTATTATTGTCTGTATACTGCACTTCTGTGAAGGATTTCCAATGGCACTGGGTAATGATGATCTTTGCATCCCGTACATGCATGTGCGGACGTCTGTTGTGTTTCTCCCCTTTCTTCGAAATTTTTCCATTGCTCGTTCTCCTCTTAATTCATCATCATTTTAGCGTCTCCTTTCCTGGCTGTACTCGTGAGTCGTGACGCTTTCTTTCACACTGCAGGGGGTGAGAAAACTCTTTACATCGCACTAATACTGTATGGCTATATATTCAAGGAAAGAGTTACCTGCAATACAGGGAGGAAAGAAAAGAACACGCGCTTGATGCTGAAGCCAAGTGAAAAGACAGTTGAGCGTGTTTTTCGCTGACTCACGGGATGTAAGTAGTTCGTTCAATTCACCCACAGCAACGAATTGCTTTGGGCCAAACGGCACGCGCACTTGATGGTTGATGTACAATATTGAGTGGGAACTACGACATAGCTGGGACGCAAGATGACTGATTCCCGAGCGCGTGTCCTGATAGAAATTCAACCGTTTCAGAAATTGATCTGTATTTCGTGTACAATAATCGGAATCAATGACGAGCCGAACTATCCCAACTTTTAACGTACTGCTCTGTAAAAGTATTAGCTCAACCATGACAACACTCGTTTGCAATAAATCCGTGGGATCGTTGTGTATCATGCGGATACTGTACTGCATATATATCCGCGGGTACGCGAAGACAGATTGATTTCAGGTACGTGAGCCCGATAAAGTTCAACAACTGGAGGATATACTGTACGTCAAATAAGTCGGACCAATTCAAGCTGTGATAGAAGAGATAAGAATTGGAAGACGATAAACGGGCCTGCGATGTCACACCGCTATACAGCACACCTGCGATGAAGTTGCCATACACTGTATACTCAGTGATGGAGGGGAAAAGAAAATCATAGTTTACTAAGGCTGACCAAGGATTCCCTTTATGTCGTATTCTGTAGTCATTGAAACTCAAGGAATACATATAAGTATGCGCATGACAAAATACTAGCTGTCTATGTATGTCAACATATGTAAACTTTTCATCTGTTCAAATCAGTTAAAAATTGTGTGTATTTTGGTATGTTTGAAAAATTACTACTGCTATACTTTACTGATGTTTCGAATGAAATTGGGTATTATTGCACTCTTTTTGTTTAAATTTATAATTACTTTCTGCATTCAAATGTATGAATAACTTGCTCTAATATACAGATTCATCAGAAAACAGTCATGCATTCACATTTATTACTACAGCATTGTGCCTTTGGAGTGGTGTCACATTCAAGAAATTAATTCTCAGAAAAAAGTAATTCTTTTCTGGCCATGTTTGAAAGTTATTTGCACAAATTGGCAGTAGTGATGGAATGCCTTTGAATGTATTACCACTGAATATTACTAAGAAATAAACAAGAATAAAACATTAAGAATGCTGCAAGTTCATGAATAGCATAGTATGTTATCTTCCTACACCATTCTGTAACATAATTCCTATTTGCAAGCATGTGCAGTTCATGAAGTCACTCATTCATGGCATTGAGAATGGTAGTGGAATGGAATAGCCCTGTAGGGGGGCCGGGTGGAAGTGAGTGGCGGTGAATTGGAAAGTGTACCATAACGTTGGGTCACCCCCACGCTGTGCTGCTCACAATAGGGCTAAAACGGGGTTTCACAATCTCCAGGGCCTTAGATGTGAACGCGAGGGAGCAATTGGGAATGAGGGTTCGACCTTTTGCAGCGTATACCGTAGTTCAATTTGCTCGTTCGGGTGATCCGGTTCTTTAGTCGCACTGTACTGTATTACATTATGACGAATTGACCTTTAATTTCAAGATTGCATTTGCTTCCATGTGTGCTAAGGCCGAGCGAATATTACCGTTGAATCCGAGCGTGCGGATAGACGCTGCTTCTTCAGCTGAGTGGGATGATCGGCATTTTCTCAGTAGTTCGGCGCTCTTTGTTGGAAATATATTGTTTTAAAGGTTTCGGGAATTAGATCTTAATTTTGTATCCCGCTCAAAGTGCTTATCATGCTTCGCGAGGTGATTTAAAATACACTACTGTATGTTGATCTTGCCGCGAGTTCACTGAAATTACTTCGGGGACGCTTCGATTCCATAATCCCTGAAGCTCTCATAAGAACTTGAAGTTTCCAAAATTTTTCTATGCATGATGTGAATTTTTCTGACGAGACGTTCGTTGAATCGCGTTTAAACGTTTTATTAATTTTTATTGTACAGAAATCCCGCCTTTGAACGAAGCGTTCTGCATGAATCACAGTATGTGCGTTCCGTTTTATGAGTGAATACAGTGCCAGTGAAATGTGCGACGAAGCGGAGCTATCTCATCGAGAAGCCATGGCCAACATTTTCAAGAGCATTTCGGACATTCTGGCCCGTGATCCACTGCTAAGGAATATCGGCATTCCAGCAGAACAATTGACGAGCGAGGAAGTGGAGTCTCTCATCGCACTGGAGCGAGGTCAAGCGATGCGCATCACTGTCGAACGAGCTGATAATACTTCGTTCCGTGTGATCGTGCGAGAAAATGCTCACGTCGCTGATTTGAAACGCGCGATCAAGCGATTTGTTAATTTAGAACAGGTAAGAGCCCGTGACGAAGAGCCTAATGTTCGCCTTAACGTTTCAGTAATTTTGTTCAATGTACAAATAAATTTATTCATTCCGTCGAGTAAATTGGGAATTTCCGTCTACAGTTTAATATAACCAGTGAGCGATTTTGGTGTCCGAGTTCTTTGACTTCCTTCAAACGGCCCCGCAGTGATGTTGCATTCATGTCCGCTTGCATCAATTCTCATCGATGATGTAAAGTTTAGGCTAGGTGTTAGCTCAAGAATCGTAAATTGTCTTCTTTTATCATAGGTTGCCCTGGTAGAAAATATTTAAAAGTGTTTAGATTATGTCCATGTAATTTTAATGAAAATTACTGCTGATTTTCTGGGTCTTCGAGTTACTTTATTTCCGTGTTTGTTGGCTTGAGGTGGAAGCTTGCTTTTTTTGAACATTTTATGGAAATTTTAACATATTTTCAGACTCGGAAGAACGGAAGGCCGCCGTCTTTGAGCTGGAAACATGTTTGGAGAGTTAACTGGATATGTTTCGACAAGGTTCGTCTGAAGAACAACCACGATAAGCTCAAGGACTTGGGCATTGTGAACCGGAGTCATGTGAGCTTCATCAAGAAACGAAAATTCGACTGAGTGTGTGGCCAGTTGTCAGAATCTCACATTGACAGAGCAGGTTCTTGTGAGCCGTGAGGAAATTTAAATTTTCCTTGTGTGTTCGCAGGTTGACCCTTTTGTTTCGAGTTTGAATTTTTGTTTTGTGCTTGGCACACGGTCGGTGTGCCGACGAGAGTGTTCCGTTTCGTTACTCCGCAAAGTTTTTGCGATGGATGCTGTTTCTGTTGTTGAAAATGTTGCCGTAGTGCTTACAGTGGCTACTTTTTTCATGGGCGTGTGAGTATGTGTCAAGTTTTATCCGTTTGCTTAGGTGGCATGTCCGTTTTATTTTGAGAATTATGCGTATTTTTCACTCGAAACTGACAATTCATTGCTTTTACATTTCAGACCGACGGCGCTCAATATTTTGGAGAAGAAACGTGCGGATCCCGGGGAAATTATTGGCTTTACGATCGGCATTGCGCAGTACGAATGTTTTCTTCACATTGCAGGTTTTTGCTATCTTTAAAATTAATTTATTTACCGTATTCAGGCGATCATGGACCACAGTCAGATTTCGATGTCGGTGTTGACTGTGTAGACTCCCGAAAAGTTGAGTTTTGAAGGTATCCCAAGTACAAATGCAACTTGCGAAACTTCCCGAGAAATATGTAAGAATCTTTGAGAATATCGGAATTATTTCCGAGGCTATGGACTGATGAGGACGAGGAAATCTTCAGAGGATGATGTGAATTAACTTTTTGTATCATTGTATTGATTGCAGAACATGTGTTTTTTGCATGTAAAATTATCCATAGTTTAGGTCGTTTATAGAAGACTGCAGTGAGGTACCAGAGTTTTTTGCACCTGGCGGCTTTATAATCGTTCAGATTGTGTTTTCTGGATTAACCTTATTTCATTATACAATATTATTGGTATTACTGTAATTGATTCCCTCGTGTTTGGACCTGTGGATTTTCTCTAGGTCGATTGCTTGGGGACATGTTGGCTATTGGGCACAAAGCTACTTCGTGACTCTTCAGACCTTCGGCTTTCTCATCAACGGAACGTGTATGCTCATTTACTTCATCTACGCAGTGGACAAGGTGACTTGACTAAAATTTCCGCGTGTTTCCGTGATTCCGCGTGTTTCTATGACTGAATACAATTTCAGTCCATAGTTGTCAAGCATACAGCCTCTTTGCTGGCAATGCACCTGGGATTGACATATTTTGCCTTGAATATTGCTCCGTCTGCGGAATGGGCCTTTGGAGGTATACTCGCATTTGCGATGGTACTCAACGCTGTGTGCACTGGAATGCCTTTACTTTCGATCGTGAGTTTGAACGAAATGATGACTCCTGTGGATCTCTGAGAATTAATCGAGGAATGTTTGCAGAATGAAGTCAAGCGCCATCGATGCACTTACCCTATGGGCATGAATTTGAGGAACAGCATATTGCTTCTGTTATTGACCTTTGCGTGGGGACTACACGGTTTCCTTTCGGGAGATCTTGGATCATTTGTGAGTATTGCGATCGATTTTATCAAGGTTTTTTGTATATTTTGCGATTGAAACGGAGAAAAAGTGACTTATTAGTTCAAGGAACCTTGTCGTTGGTTCTGTGACAGATCCGTCGATGATTCTTTTTTATGCCTGGAAATGGTCGTCCGAGAAAGTCAGACGACCATCGAGTGACCTCCAGATGGATAAATGACGTTTTTTGAACGTTTCAATAATTTTTTGTAGGGATTGTATCGTGCTTTTGTTGAGTGAAAATATTATTCTGTAGTAAATTACTGCTCCGTGAGGATCAAAGCTCAGCGTTAGGAAGAAAGCGTGTGAATAGTTCATGAACTTCATGTGACGAAGTGACTTCGCCTACGAACCTCCGAGAGAAGCTTCATTTTCAACTCGATGAATTTTGAATTTTTGGACTCGTCGCCATCTGTTTTCTTGCAGATATTCAACATCTTCATGACCAGTGCATGGGCTGTTATGGTGTACTACAACCTGATATTTCCGTTTGAACCTCCATCTGGTTTGAAAAAGGTCAGTGAACAATTTTCTTTCACTGTTCTATACTTTGTCTTCGTGTTGTCTTTGGCAAAAACCAAAAAGGAAAGTGAACACTCACGTCTCGACATGTTGTTGACGTAAATTGCTAAGGAACAAAAAAAAAGGACGTGGGAAACACCAAATAAACCCTAGTGAAAACCTGGTAAACTACAAAAACGTTTCTGGTTCACCTTGATTCAGGACTGGTGAGTTGAAGTCTGACTTCTTGTCTTCTTGACGTCGAATCATTTTCATTCGTTCACAGAAAGTCCCAGGGTTTACTCTCAAACGAGTTGCAACCAGTATCAAGGACTTTGGAGACAAGATGTCGAATTTTACATTGGAGGACTTTGGGGGCTTCGGGGAAGAGAAGAATGATTGAAACGGTGCCTTTACGTTGGGGATTTTCTTTTTTCGTTGGTTCTCACGTGCGGAAGCTGACTCCGTAAATTGTTATGTTTGCCGCAAAATGTTGATTGGTAAATGAGTGGTGATGATGAGTGATCCATTGACAGCTATGACGACGTGAGCGGTTGTTTCCCGGTAATCAGATGTCTTTCATCGATAGTCGGAGGCTTGCCGCTATTTTAGGTGAATATTTTCGTGGTATTTTGCGAATGGAATTCGCCAAGGTGTCGGAAATCCAATAGCTATTTGCATCGGAGTCTCGTCAATATTTTTCTTGCCAAATGCACTCGATGGAACTTTGAAGCTATTTTCCGCCCGGAAAGATATATCAGTTGCTTTTTTGTTGGTGTTTATAAACAGAAAAGTAAAGAGAAGTTACGAACTTAAGAGAAGCATAGAAGTATCGTTTCTTACGGAAGACTTTTTAAAACTTCGCGACTCCTCAAAAAAACATATGTCGTCCCACACATAACGTTTCTATTCTATTTTTGTACTAATTTTTGAACATGTTAGTATGTTAGTAGGATAATTTTTAAAATATTCTATTTTTTTAAATACACGACTGCTAATCTTGTGAATGCGGAGGAACAGAATTCTCAAAAATACCGTACGTTTAAATTTATTTTCTCAAATTCCTGTTCCGCTATACTGAATGAAGTAATAGCCCTCTATTCTACTGCGTTTAACTGAAACTATGATTTGAATGTCCAGTTGAATTTTCGAGGATTTAAGCTGCACTTCTTGAAATATTGCCCACACAGGCATCATGAAAAACACTCTTTGGACCAAAAATTGAAGTGTTATGAAATGGTGTGGAAGCTGCGAATGTTTAAATTACATTTCTAGTTCTCTCTGTAGCCAGGATAATTAAATTCATACTTTACTGTACATTGATAGATGGTACGACGGGACAAGAAACATATGTGTTGCCTGGAAAATATTAATCTTAAATATATTTTGTTTTTTAGAGTCCATCTTTATCACGAGATATGCATCTCAAATTCTGCAAGAACGTGTAAAAAAAAAAGAATCTCATCTTTTGGGAGACAAAGTGCAGTACTGTTTTCTATTTATTGTACTCAGCAATGTTTTTTCTGAATGTCGTAGGGACAAATTCATGATTTCCTCTGTGACAAATTGTCAAACCTTGTGCGTTTCCCATCTGTTCCACTTGAGCATTGTACTGCTCGCATTGAGGTCTATTCATTTCAAGGATTGCATCGACAGGTTCTACTTCCAGACTCCCACCATCCACGAGACTTTTGGTGAGACAATCGGATCCCAACTGATGAACCATAGCAGCTGACAGAAAAATTGCATTGAATTTGGTGTTAGCTTTCAGAATACCATTCGCAAGAGATGTGTTTGGAAGGAACAATATTTCCGTGTCTTCTGGAGTGTTCTTCGGATTTTGATCTGACCCAGCACCGGGAACTCTTCTTGTCTTGAAATCAAAGTTTGTATTGAGCTCTGTCTTCTTTCCGTTTCGTATGATGTGAAACTTCGAAAACAAATCCCAAAAAATCGCGTCTTGACCGGAATATTTTCTCCGGTTATTTTCTACTGACAATAGTTGTGGAAACTCGGGTTCTTTTGGTGCCCAAGCGGGAAACGGGCTTGATATGATGTCTCCCCAGTAACCCCGTATGCTNTGAGTATTGCGATCGATTTTATCAAGGTTTTTTGTATATTTTGCGATTGAAACGGAGAAAAAGTGACTTATTAGTTCAAGGAACCTTGTCGTTGGTTCTGTGACAGATCCGTCGATGATTCTTTTTTTATGCCTGGAAATGGTCGTCCGAGAAAGTCAGACGACCATTGAGTGACCTCCAGATGGATAAACGACGTTTTTTGATCGTTTCAATAATTTGTTGTAGGGATTGTATCGTGCTTTTGTTGAGTGAAAATATTATTCTGTAGTAAATTACTGCTCCGTGAGGATCAAAGCTCAGCGTTAGGAAGAAAGCGTGTGAATAGTTCATGAATTTCATGTGACGAAGCGAATTCGCCTGCGAACCTCCGAGAGAAGCTTCATTTTCAACTCGATGAATTTTGAATTTTTGGACTCGTCGCCATCTGTTTTCTTGCAGATATTCAACATCTTCATGACCAGTGCATGGGCTGTCATGGTGTACTACAACCTGATATTTCCGTTTGAACCTCCATCTGGTTTGAAAAAGGTCAGTGAACAATTTTCTTTCACTGTTCTATACTTTGTCTTCGTGTTGTCTTTGGTTTTTTGGTTTTTCCTTTCACTTGTGAGTGCAGAGCTGTACAACAACTGCATTTAACGATTCCTTGTTTTTTTTCCTGCACCCTTTGTGGTTTATTTGGGATCACTTTTGGACCATTTGATGTTTTT
>CAJPEX010003942.1:4820-25188 GCA_905338405.1 Notodromas monacha
TTTGTCACTAAGATAAAATCTCCTTTTCAAGCAAAGTTCTGTTGAAAAGAGAAGAAGACTGTGTATGTGGTAGCAAAAGAAATTCCTTTGAAAAAAGAGAGATAATCACAATTATCAAAGATGGCTGCAGCAGAATACTTCTAGATTCCCAGCCGGAAATCAAAAGGAACTAATGAAACCTCCTGATTTCCAACTGAGTCTCTAAAAGGTTATTCCTCAGAAGAGGGAACTTCAAAAAAACCAAAATTGCCTTTGCCAAAAATGTGGCGCATTAAAACAAACAAAAATGGGGATTGAAGAACTGAAGAGGCTATCAATACCCCAGTCGGAAATCAGAGGCAAATCTAAAAAACCTCTCATCTCTAACTGAGATACAGACCACCCCCCAAAATTGCAATCACCTTCAAAAGGGGGTACAAAACCAAGCCCTTCTACTAAAAATTATGAAAACTTCGTGGCCAGTTTTGGCACTAAACGAGATCGTCACGGTGGATTTCCTCACTTAATCAAAGAATTTCCCCCTGACGACCACGCACAAACCAAAAGAAAAAAAGCGATAATCAGCTTTTGAGACCTGTCGCTGATCCTGAGCACTTTACAAAATCGACGTGGAGATGGACTCATTTCAAACCGAGATCCAATCCCACGTCAATCATGCAAAATTCCCTTTCAACCAATTTTGGCGCACAAAATCATTTTCAAAAAACAAAAGGGGAAATGCCCCTGCCAGAATTGGCAAAATCTTTTCCGTCGCCAGTTTTGGCTCAGCGAATGGCCGTCGGAATAAGGGACCTCATTTAAGTCAAGAACCCTCAATTCGACATCCATCCGCCCACCAAAAGTTTCTCTTAAAAAATGCCAGTTTTGGCTCCAGTCCACAAACGCAATCTCAACAATTGCAGGATCGTCGTACAGGATTCCCTTGCTAAAAAATCCAAGGGAGTACCCGTCGACAACCAAGCAAGCGCCAAAATCAATCTAAAAAGAGAGAATTTTTTCACCACCTATGGTCAAAACAAGAGAACCAGACCTTAAAAAACAATTTTCCGTCGAAGCTAATGACATTTTAAAGGCGGCCGAGGAGGCTTCCTCATTTCAACCCGAGAATAGCCCCTCAGCCACCCCTGAAATATCAAGAGACTCATCCTTGGCCAGAGCTGGCACACTCAGCACCCTGATGGTATTAAACGTGACCGCCGTGGCGGTTATCCTCAATCCAACTACAAGGATTACCCCTCGGCGATCGCGCCAAACGACCACCTGTGGCAGTGCCTGTACCGGGAATTGAACCCCGACCTCCTGGATAAGAGTCAGGCATCCTAGCCACTAGACCACAGCACCCCAGCAAAACCTCGAAACTAAAATAACACTCTTGTTGTGCCAGTCCTGGCAATAGATAACAGTTAATATCTGCTGCTTAATAATGTTATCCGGAAAAACTTTGGAAAGAAGTTACTGTTACAAAAAACAACACCCCCAATTAAAAACGCGAAAGCTCTTGAGTGAAACCCCTTTCAATCAAAAACCTAATACTGGGGTACTGAACTAAGGGTAACTTTGCCCTACCGAAGAAAACGACTCGCCAGAGAAAATTATAATACAAATATTAAAGACTCGGCAACCCGGACCTTTACTAAAGCAAGAAATTCTCTGACGGCCAGAAGTACTTGGCCCGAAAAAAGGAAGGACTGACCTATCTCTCCCTCTTTAGAAAATTACGGTCAAAAGGCACCTGACCCCGCTAGAAAAACCGGACCTTTACTAAAGCAAGAAATTCTCTGACGGCCAGAAGTACTTGGCCCGAAAAAGGAAGGACTGACCTATCTCTCCCTCTTTAGAAAATTACGGTCAAAAGGCACCTGACCCCGCTAGAAAATTACGGCCAAAAGATACCTGACCCCACTGGAAATAATGGTCAAAAGTACCTGACCCAACACCGGACCTTTACTAAAGCAAGAAATTCTCTGACGGCCAGAAGTACTTGGCCCGAAAAAAGGAAGGACTGACCTATCTCTCCCTCTTTAGAAATTTACGGTCAAAAGGCACCTGACCCCGCTAGAAAAATTACGGTCAAAAGGCACCTGACCCCGCTAGAAAATTACGGCCAAAAAGATACCTGACCCCACTGGAAACAATGGTCAAAAGTACCTGACCCAACGAACGAACAAAAACACTTTTTTCGCCAAGTGTGGCCCAACAAAAAAAGTACCGAAGCAAACGAGTCGGGCGGGATTAGCTACCCCGCCCTGACACTCAGCAAAAACTAAAAGAAAACTTTTTTCCTAACCAAACACTTTTTTCAAGGAAGGACTGACCTATCTCTCCCTCTTTAGAAAATTACGGTCAAAAGGCACCTGACCCCGCTAGAAAATTACGGCCAAAAGATACCTGACCCCACTGGAAATAATGGTCAAAAGTACCTGACCCAACAAACGAACGAAAAACACCTTTTTCGCCAAGTGTGGCCCAACAAAAAAAGTACCGAAGCGAACAAGTCAGGCGGGATTAGCTACCCCGCCTTGACACACAGCAAAAACTCAAAGAAAACTTTTTTCCTAACCAAGCACTTCTTTCCGAACAGAGTTCAAGCTTCAGCATGAAAACCACCAGAATCAAAACTCGGACAAAACAAAACTCATCCGACTTCCGACCCCAGGATCTTCTTCTTCAGCGATCTCCAAGTTCGAACTGCAATTGTTTCGGAAAATTCGCAGCCTTTTTATTTCGCGACGCCTTGAATGAACCCCCCCTTGAAAGGGGGTCATCCAAGGACGCGGGGGGGATTTTGTGCGGAATTTTCCGCGGCCCTGCTTTGAAACGGGGCACCAAAACGAAAACCGAAAAAGTAATTTAATCGGTGCATCTAGAGATGCACCGAAACAAACGAGAGATAAGAAAATCTCCCCAAAACAAAGGGGGTCATCCAAGGACGCGGGGGGGATTTTGTGCGGAATTTTCCGCGGCCCTGCTTTGAAACAGGGCACCAAAACGAAAACCGAAAAAGTAATTTAATCCGTGCATCTAGAGATGCACCGAAACAAACGAGAGATAAGAAAATCTCCCCAAAACTGGGGTGTCTTCTAACAAAAAAGGGGAACGAATCGGCAAAACCTAAATCGCCAAGAAAAGAAAGAATGACTCGCAGATCCTAGAGACAAAAAGGAATCGGCAAGACAACTAAAGTCGGCGCCTTCTTTCAGCGAGAGGAACTTAATTTATCTTTTTCTGCGAAACTGGGGTCATTTTAACCCCCCAAAAGAAGCGCGAAAATTATGACCAGCTGCTGGCGGCGCACCCCAAGCCTCACCCCCCTCTTTTTTCTTTTGCTAAAAACAATTTGTCTTTCGAAAAGCAAGACAGCATCGAGCTGTCAAAACCCCTGGAAAAGCGTTTCAAGAAATCTATCTCCTGTGATATTATTTTACTGCCGACAATTCCGACAGCACACTAAAACTAAAAAGTTCAGCAGCGTGACTCCTGAAGCAAAACATTCGTCCGAGGTCCTGAGCGTTGAGGAGGGGGTGCTGGCTGACGAGCCAAGCCCAGCTGTTGCGGTGATTTCCGTTTCAGAGGCCGTGACTACAATTCCGACTTCTGGGGAGGTGTTTCCGACCAGCAGTCCAAGTTCGGATTTCACGACGGCAGCATCCTCAAGCACGGCGAGTTCCGCGACGACGTGGAAAATTCAGGAAGTGACGGTGCCATCGATTTCGACGTTGATTTCAGTGGTTTCATTCGATGAAGAGTTATCGAAGAGTGATCTTCCTGTTGTTCCCACAGTAATTGTTAACAGCAACGGCAACAGCAGCGTAATTTCCAACAGTAGCGTTGACAGTAATCCGAGTCTCGAGAGTAATTCGAGTATCGCAAATAATACGATTGAGGAAGTTAGACGCGAAGAAGTGGCAAAAGAAAAATCGATTTTGGCCAGCGGGATTGTGATCGGATTAGAATACGCAATGGCAGGAGTAGTTGCTGCGGGAATTGCAGGAGTGGGAATCGGCGTCGGAATTTTAATTTGGAGAAGAAGACGGGCTAGTGTAAGTTCAGGTTCTTGGATTTTTGAATCCTTTCAAAGAAATTTAGATCTGGCCTTATAAAAGAATATTTTGTCTTTTATTTAACTTTGGCTTTAAAGGCGGCGAGAGGAGACTACCATGACGTGGAATTCCAATCTTTGGCAAATCAAAACGTCGATGAGAATGGGATGGAGATGGTGGATCTGGGGCCACCTGTGGTGCCTGTCCTCTCTACAGTTCCTACACCGTCAACTTCTTCTACCTTAAATGTTTCTAGAGAAGAAGTGCCAAAAAAGAACACGTCGATGAGAATGGGATGGAGATGGTGGATCTGGGGCCACCTGTGGTGCCTGTCCTCTCTACAGTTCCTACACCGTCAACTTCTTCTACTTTAAATGTTTCTAGAGAAGAAGTGCCAAAAAAGAACGAAAATAAAGATTCTGAACTCTGCATGCGTTTCTGTTGTGCACCCAAAATTTCAGAATATTGGGTCAAGGAAACCATGGTCGAGGGGAGAGATATCCGCCATCAAGATGAAGTACGACCAGAAAATATCGAATCTGTCCTGACAAAGAAAACGGTAAAAATGGTGGAAAGGCAGGTTCATGGATATGTCAAGGAATATCCATTCGTCGTAAAATATTGGCACAAAATTTATTTTCCAAGCAACGTTGAATTGGAAGAGATGATAATCGGTTGGTTGCTTATTAATTTAATTTATTATTCCACAATTATTCAATAAAACTTTTGACATATATTTTTAGAAATGGGAATGAATCCGTCCCATGTCATGAATCGTCGGGCATGGAGTCTGCGTCTTTCTTTTCAATACGAGGCTTTCCATGTTAAAAAGCAAAGCAGGAGGAATGTTCTTTTGGGCAAAAATCGCCTTGTTGTAATTCCGGACATTCCTCTTACAGATTTGGAGTACAGGAGATATTTGGGAATGCACAAAGGTGAAAATATATAAACTGGAGGTGTAAAAATATGTATTATATTTTTCGGTTTTTATATTTTCGACAGTACTTTTCCAGAACACCAGAGTCATTTATTTGGCTTTGCTCGAGGACAATTATCTAAACTATATGAAGATCCATAGTATCTTCTGTTGTCGGATTGAGCAGGAGGAAGAAGCTCAAAGTTTTTATACCGAAGTTCAACGTTTGACGGGGATTCTTTCCGCATTTGGTTTTTTGGAAGAAAGTGGTTATTCTTTCAGAAAATATCCGTATTCGCGAAAAGTTATTTTGGAAAACGGAGCGGAGTATGAAAACGATTGTGCGCGGTATAATAAGGAGATCATTTATATTGATACTGTGGATCCGTATGTCGGTATTGAAGTGCAAGCAATGTGTGACATGATTCATTGCGAATAAGTTTTCATGTCACGGGGGAATCGTAACTAATTTGTTTTACTTTGTTTGTACATTTTGAATTATTTGTAAATTTTGTTTTTCGGTTGGAATTCGTTGTTTCAATGCCGTTTTGTTATTTTAACGCGGAACGCAGTGCTCGGAAAGTATTCGGTTGATTATGAGGAATTAAAGAAATTTCCTCTACATATGCATTTGGAGTTGGTCTTTCTTGTTTGCATTTTCGGCGTAGATACAAAACACGTATACGCGCATAACACCAAAATATTAAGAATGTTAGAAAAATAACACAAACAACTATTAGTGCGATTAAATATAAGTATCCATAATCCCTGAAGTGTTCTTGTAAAACACTTATATCCTCCACCAAATTTCTTTTCTCATCCTTATCAGTTATTTCTTGCACAGCATTTAATTCAACACGTTCCAAATCTAGAGACGGGACTATTTTATTTACTGGACCGTTCACCATAGTATACCTACGATCAGGATGAAACTGGAGAATTCCAGTATGAGGTAATTCATAAATATTTTCATGATTCAAACCATTAGTGGAACAATATTGTGTTATTTGTCCAGGACTTGGATCGACAAAGGCGTATTCATCATCATCAATCTTTTCAAATTGATCTTCTGGATCTCGAATTTTTTCCATCAGGCATTTATGCTCAATAGTACTTTCAATTTCACCTTTTAATATTGTGCGGAATTTTCCGCGGCCCTGCTTTGAAACAGGGCACCAAGACGAAAACCGAAAAAGTAATTTAATCGGTGCATCTAGAGATGCACCGAAACAAACGAGAGATAAGAAAATCTCCCCAAAACTGGGGTGTCTTCTAACAAAAAGGGGAACGAATCGGCGAAACCTAAATCGCCAAGAAAAGAAAGAATGACTCGCAGATCCTGGAGACAAAAAAGAATCGGCGAGACGTCTAAAGTCGGCGCCTTCTTTCAGTGAGAGGAACTTAATTTATCTTTTTCCGCGAAACTGGGGTCATTTTAACCCCCCAAAAGAAGCGCGAAAATTATGGCCAGCTGCTGGCGGCGCACCCCAAGACTCTCCCCCTCTTTTTCTTTTGCTGAAACAATTTGTCTTCCGAAAAACAAGACAGCATCGAGCTGTCAAAATCCCTGGAAAAGCGTTTCAAGAAATCTATCTCCTGTGATATTATTTTACTGCCGACAATTCCGACAGCACACTAAAACTAAAACTGCCCTGTTTTCGGGAAAAACATGTTGGAAAAACATGTCGGAAAATCCGAAAAACAACTCTCTCGAGAAATTCGTCACCAGCTGCCAACATCTGGCATTTTCGTACAAGGGTTCAAAAACCTTGTCCATACCTGGGGAGAAAATCGCGCCAAAACAGAAGTGAGAATTGCATAAAACCCCTGCACACTTTGTGCAAAGAAGTCAGTCGAATCCTGAGAGTCTCTGAGCTAATTTGTCGGACAGAAATTTCGGACTTTAAAGAACTTAACAAAAATTCGAGAAAAGTCTTTGGACTCTGAGAAAACTTCGGGATATATTTGCGAACTTAGAAAAAATATCTGAGAAAGGAACTCTGAGGAAATTCGGGAATTCTCCTCAAGTCCCATCATTGCCCTTTGTGTATTTCATTTGTACCTTGTTTCCCTGAGTGATTGAAACCCTGCTTTATTTTTTCCATCACTGGAAATATTCAGATCAAAAGGACTCCCTAAAAATCTGACTTGAGATTTTTCTCCCTTTATTCTTTCCATTACTGGAAAACTTGCTGTACCAAAGACTTTGAGATTATTTGCCATAACTTGTGACTGAGTGTGTGTGTATGTGAAACGATTACTGTTTATTGTGTACTGTGTCTTTTTTGTGCCATATTTTTACCCTGTACTGTGTTCTGAAAAGAAAGGTCTGCGCTAGTAGGGAGAAATCCCGGTCGGTTCGCGCCCGACCAATTATCGTGTTTTATTCAATCGATCCAAATTTTATTTCCTGAAACTCTGCTAAAATTCAATTAAGAAATTCAAGGTGTAAGGCTTGAAAAAATCCACTCTAGAATTAAAACCTTACAGTATCTTTTCCGCAGGGATGCCAAGGCAATGTTCTTGAAGAACATTGCAGCCCAGAGCTCACCCGGAAAAGGCTTGCAAAATTCTCAAGAAACATTTGAAGCACTATCCAAGGCAGAGAAAGCGTCTCTCGCGAAAAGCCTCGAAGAAGAAGAAGAAACCTTTGCCGTCAAATTCAAGGAATTCGCAGCGACTGCAACCCCTAAAACCTTGGTGAATTATCTTCGGGGCATGTGTCAAACATCGTCCATGCCCGAATCGGTCAGTTTTTGGAAACTTTGAAAGCGTCAAAGTTTTAACCGATTTTCTTTCTCACTGCAACCAGGACGCCAATTATGACATGCAGAACGGTGCAGCTAATGATGAAAATTACCTTGATGAGGATATGGAGTCTGAATGTGACAATTATTTTTGGGAGGGAGACGAGGATTTTGAGGCTGACTATGAAGAGGATTTCAGGACGAAACCCGAGGAGGATTTTGACAATGGATACGACGGGGGTTTGAATGATACCCAGCTCACGGATGATTTTCAAGGTGATTTTGGTATGCACTAAAAAAAATCATGAGTTGCACCTGAAAATTGTTCCATATAAAAATAATAATGAATAAATCTTGCACCTTTTCCAGACATTTCTTTCAGAAAAAATAAGCTACAGTTTACACGTAGACTCTTTTTATAATGACTGTTTATACAGTGAGACCCTGAGATGCGGATGTAATTCATGCATTAAGAGTGTCCCTAAGTTGAGTTTCATTTTCCCTTGGACTTACATTATATAATTTTTAATTGGTGTTTTATGGACAGAATACTCACCATAATTCCATGAAAATAAAAATTGTCTCCCCATTTAAACTTATTCAATCAATATATTCCAACACAATATGGACATTTGGGGAATTGAATACTACCGACCAATTACCGTGTTTTATTCAATCAATCCTAATTCTGCTTTCCAAGACTCTGCTGTAAATAAGAAACTCAAGGTGTAAGGCTTGAAAAACATTCATTCTAAAATTAAAACCTTACATGTGGAATTGAGCCACTTCCAACCTGTTTCTTTCACATACGTTTCCACCTTGCAGCTGATGTTTTTGATGCGTGGCAACTGGAATCCAGAGTTGCCAAGCATTTTGTTATCGACACCCGGGATGAACCTGTGTACAATAGTATGATGCTGTTTGAGTACAAGTGGACGCTTTTTTATTCGAGTATTTTTCTTGAAAAATTGAAAGAATAATTCTCCAAAAATTTATTGGATTGTTTACCTTATTTCAACGTAGGATGTTTGAGCATGTTTACGTCGTTCATGAATCATGTTACCAACATATTCCTTGTCACCTGATTATCACTGTCGAAGGGTTGTGGGGTTATCTGTATTCATTTATTGACTTTTTTCGAGAGAAAAAATATTATTGACGCCGCTTTCGAAATTTCACATATCTGGCATATTTATGAAAATTTTCCTGAATTCATTTTCCTCTGTAATCCAGTGCTAGACGCGTGAAGTCACAACTTTCCGTAGATTTTATGAACAATCCATGAAAACTGAGAAAATGAATTTGTAAGATATCCGAAGAAAAGAATCCGCGAAAGAAAATAACATGATTTTGTAGTGGTAAATTCCGGATAAAATGGACTCTCTCTACAACGAAATACAAGGGACCAGAAAATATGGTTTTAGAGAGAATTTCGTGGTGGGTTTGGTTATAAAATCCTGTATAGAAATAAACACATTTTTATGCAGAGACAACCGATATAGAAAATATTTCTATTGGCAGAGAGTCTATTTGCTGTAATAATTTTTTGTAATTCTACGAGGAAGACTTTTGATAATCTTTGGATTTTTTGAATAAACAGCTATAGTGAATACATCTTTAGATTTTATTGGCTCCAGTTATTGATGAAATAAGTTTATTATCACAATATTGAATTTTATTGGGGAAAAATTAATTTAAAATTACTCTTATGATCGTACAACGTAAATATAAAACAAAGAAAGGAATGTATGTCATTCTGTAGATGTACAAGATCACGTATTAATTGACGGGTTTTACCTACTGTAATCATTTTTATAGGTTTTGATCAACCATACCGAAATAACTGCCGGATATGACTACAGAATTTTGTTGTTGTTGAAATTTTCAGAGGATATAATAATACTGTATTAAACAGCACACTACCGGTGTTATTATCTGTAAAGAAGGCATTTAGCCATGAAGCACATGCATGTTAATATGATTATTCAAACATAACCGATGAAATATCACGGATTTCACGGAATGTGCTTTGAAAGTACAGTATTAAAAATGGGTTGATGGTACCTCTGAAACTGTTCAGATCCTCTAGCCTTTTAGCTAACAAATGAAAGTGAAGAAAAACTCGTGCTTCCGTCATCAAAAAGTTCGAGCCCGGCGTTGTTATTGATCCCGTCGAAACACGCTTTACACGAAAAGAAACGCTGATGAGTTAGGATCTCTTCATCACCGGTTAGGTGACATCATTTCCTCCCCCACCAACCCCGTTTCCCGTGTAGAACACACACACACACAGAACCCGCGTACTTTCGAGAAGGAAAACTTCGTCCCATTCATCGATCCAGACCGGAAATGTTTTCTCCACTTTCTCCCGCTCACCGAAAGATCAGAAATGCCCGGAAGCTGGCTTTTTGGCAACAGCATCTTTCGCGGGTTTCGCTCCTCCTCGCTCTGCTGCGAGTCGACTCTTGCTTTCCCGCAGAAAATCCGATCCGAATATCATCGCGACGATGACGACTGCTGGGTTCGGGTTCGGGGAGCATCGATCGGTCGGGCAATCACGGAACAAAACAAAAAAAGAAGACGAAAATCGGGTCCGAAAGCAGCAACCCCCGAGACAAAATCGATTTTCCCTCAGGTCCGACGATGCCACGCAATAATTCGTCCTTTATAACCGTGCCAAATGCGCTCGGGTTCATCCGAACTGTATTTCTGCGTACCTGGGACACACAACTTTGTATATCGCTTCAGTTCCCAATGAACTCTAATTGTTTTTCAGGGAACACTCGGAACTTTCTGCTGAAAAGCTGAATATGAACATCCGAGATGATTCCGGGAAACATAACTAGTTTTTTTTCCAGGCATAATCATGACCATCTTTGACAATATTTATGCTTCACCTGGCTGACACAAAGTGCAAAATGCATTCCAAAATCTGTTCACATTCCTACTCTCGAGAATTTTTTTAAATAGCTAAAAATAATTTAAAATAAATACCGGAACCGTTCCCACAGGGCGACCGGAAGAGACCAGAAATAAATGAAATTGATTGCGAAATTTTCTTTGGAATACCAAATGTATGAAGTGTGAAAAGCGCAGGTTTTTTGTTGTTGGGAGATTGAAAATCAGGGTGGGGGGCTGCATGAATAATTGATGTAAATACAAATAAAATATATTGTACAAAAGGATTAGTTTTCATGCTTATTAAAAACTTCTAATTCGCTTGATTACCTAACTTTTATTACTTTGTCCAGTAATAAAATCTGACTTTGTGGTCAAATTTATATTTCATTTCTAAATGGGATCATGTGAAGTTCCATCATCCGGATGCACTTCCTACACTAGCGCCTCTCCATATCATTAAAAAAAATTATTGGCCCTTTTTTGAATGAAGACGACGTAATTTTGCATATTTTTCTGCCTCAACCAATTAATTCTTAGCTTTTCAAAAAAACTTGACATGGATTTCCCCTCACTTCGGAATTCGGATGACCTTGTTCTCCAACAGTGCGTTTCATTCAATAAGTGAAATTGACAAAATACGCTTCGACGTCAATTAATTGCATTAAAAAGTTGGTGCCCTTCCGTTGGGGATGAACAAAAATCCCGGGTGACTAAATTTAATAAAAATAAATTGCTGTAAAAAAAATAAAGCTACTAATTTGGCTCACTTCCTTTGAATCCCAAGTGCAATCATGTACTGTCGGACTCTCCTACGACAAAGACCAAATTTCAACTCATACGGATTTCATTATATAGCACAGCCGTGCTCACCTAATATAAACGTCACTTAAAATTTTTCTGCTGTATGTCGTGAGCGCGGGAATATTTTTCATCATGCAGATGTACGTGGCTCAACACAAAATGTTTTCCAAGGAAAAAAGAAATAGTCATATTGTTCCCGTGAGATAAGAATACCCGTCCAAGGCTAGCGTGAGAGCAAAGAAGATTTCACACCTCGCCGGGCTCGCCCCGTGTTCCGCTGGACGCTTATTAGCGAATAAACCCGCCCCGAGGAAAGTACGCCATATATTCGCCATGGGTGGTAATAAAAATCTCGATGTTCCTCTGACGATGCAACCTTCTTTTTTCTATCGTTTAATTTATTTATTCTTCAGTGAGAGGTACGCGTTTATTGGACATTGATTAACTCGCTTCAAGTAGAAGCCATGGCCATTTCAAATCGGATCCGCGCGAAACGCAATGGTTAATTGAGTAACATGGTAGAAGTAATTTTCTTTTACGATTTTAAGAATATAATTAGTTTCTCGAAATTATGTTCATTACGTTTTCTTCCTTACTGTTAGGCAAGCATGATGACCATGGTGTCTGATGAAAAAGTATCCATTATTACCGCGAAAGAAAAAAAAACGCACCAGGTTGTGATCTGAAATGAAAATTAATTTGTGTTTTCTACCAATTCTACTGTGACATATTTTCAGTATTTTTCGATAGAATTTAAAATCAATACTGTATATGTTTGAATAACTTTATGTTTCATAGTTCTTTTGTTCCTGAAACAAAATATGATGAGATTCTAATGATGGATCAATTTTAAACAAAAAAAACCGTATCTAACTACTGTTTGTTCAAGTTCAATCGGATATTTTTAACTAATTAATTTCGGTCGAGTATAGGGTCGATATTTTGAGCACAGAAAACACACTTATATGATTTGAATCCGACGCATTTAGTTTAAAAATTGCATGCTTTTCGGTCGCTATTGTCAAAAAGTATAGCAGCTCGCAGGATTTTGAACCTGATAATGTTTTACTGCACGAAGTCCTGCTTTCTGGAAATTCCCACATTGTATTACAAATATTTTTGTTTCAGTTGTTCTGCATTTCGACTCACACTTCAGATTTAAACTAAAATTTTGACAGAGCTCGCGACGAAACGTTTCGAAAGAATTTCGGCAACCATGACGTGAATTTCGGAGAGGGAAAAGAAAATAATCCTCCTGTGTAGAAATTTCCTAAAATTACAGTATATACAGTATTGGTTCTCTTCCGACGTGAAACTACCACCTAATTAATATAAATGATTTCATATGATGATCAGTTAGTTGGAAATTATACTTGAGCTTGGTTCCCTTGAAAAGGTTGGTCTTGAAGAGGTTTGAGTTATCACAGGATTCAACTGCTGCAATAAAGTGGTGAAAAAAACAACTCACATTTCGTCGATTGACGTTCGACGACTGGTAGTTGAACTGGTAGAAAAACGACCTGGCGCCCAACTCCGTGACGATCTTGGCAAAGCGCACGAGCGGCGCCGCGACGACCCCGTCACTCAGCGCCTCGATCACATCGTCACGCGTGTCGACGCGTCGTTGCGTACTTCGGTACCAGTCCGTGTACTCAGTCACGACCGCCGCGAAGATTTCCCGCCAATGGAAATCGTAGGTGTTGGCGACGAGCGTTCGCAAAACACGATCGCGCGACTCTTCACTCATGCCGTCGAGGATGTCGGGCTCGCCCAGGAACGCGAATCCGTCGTGTCCCGTCACACCGAACATGAGGTCGTAAGGGCGGCTGTTTTTGAACCGAGTGTCGATCTCGTCCTGGGAATCGGCGCCGATCAGCACGTTGTCGACGGCCGGGCCGAAGCTGGAGCGGAAGCGCGGCGCCGGCACTTCCGGCGCCATCAGGTCCGCGACGGACAGTTTCCGGAGACACGTCGTCAGGGATTCGGAAGAGGAAGCAGAGGTTGAGCAGTTGACTGCGGAAGCGAGTTGCAGCAGATTGTCGTACGGGTCGGACACTAGCGACACTTCGCCCAGTGCAGATCCGGACATGAGAATTGCTCTCTGGAATAACAATCCTGGAAAGAAAAAAGGGACGCAAATGCAATTAGACTTCGGTGCACCGATTACTATAACGATGCGTAGATTTTTTTTTTTGGTAATATGCATCTTACAGTTCATAAAATTTCCAATTTTTTCATCACCCTTCAACTTAAACGAAAACTAGAAATATTTTACTTGTCATATGTCAGGAATAGTTTTGAGTTTTGAAACAAGAATAGATTTTTCAGGTTTGAATTCTTCTCATAATAAATCTTAAGACAACAATCAGCTGGGCTGCGGCCGGGGTGCTTTACACCCTAGTGTAAGGTTGGTATATTTTGAAAAGAAACACAAGATTTTAGCAACAGCAATTTCAGCAAATCAACAGACACAATAGTCTTTTTTGTGAGACTGACTCAGAGCAACTGATGATGATACATACAATATACAGTATTTGTTTTTGAAACTCTTTTGTTTTGCAAAGTTTTGTCCCTGAACAGAATTATCCCTTTTTATGTTTTCCCCAAAAATCGAAACCCTTGTGAGAACTCAAGGTCAAACTTGGTCCCACAGGATTCTGGACATATTCAGGCATTGTTGTCAGAGGCACCTTCCTAATCTGTCTGAAATTCTATTACCATATTTCCAATTTCCAACATCATCATGCAAAAATTAATTTTTTAAATCCGAAAGAAATCACATAACCCTTTATACAAAATCATGGTGAGAATATGATAGTAAGACACAAATTAATTTTTTTAACTGATACCTACTCTAGAAATAATCGAGGTCGCACCCAAGTGGGACAACCCTCGTGTACTGATGGCTTATTATAAGCCCCTGTCTGAATTCCCATGAGAACAAGGTAAGTTTGGCAACCTTAACTTGAAGATTTTCTGGGCGGTACCACAAAAATAGAAGAGCAATAAAAATGCATCTCAGATCGAGTAAGAATCCTGAAAAATATAAGAAGGAAATACAATTGGACATTGGTTTGTCCAAAAACCTTCATATCATAATTGTTGAGTTCCTCTCTGAATTCCTTCGAGAACAACAGGATATTGGCAATCCTCACAAATACTTCCCCTCTCCAACATGCCATAACCCAAACTTTGCAAACCTTCAAGGTCATATTCTGCTGGTGACAATATAGAAAAAGGTAGAAAATAAAAACGGACCTCGGATGCCTTTCGAAAGAAATAAATAATGAATAATTGAGCATATGTATCCTTATGCCTCCAATTTTAGCAATTTGTTGAATCCCTCATCCAGGAGTTCAAGGCCAAGAATATCACCAATTTTATCATTCAGTGATTCTTTATTTTCTTCCTCAGGCAAAAATGCTGCTTTCCAATCTAAAAAAAAAAATTCCCAAATCAATATCTTGCGGGTCCCTCTGCTGAGTTCAACTTGAATAGGTTTGACTGGATCAGAAATTTGCTCTTTAATTTTAATTCAACTAGAATATGATCATCGACTCGCTCTTCGCAAAATTGAAATTCTTAGACGGCGGACTGAAAATGAATAAAACAATCGCTTTTAGGCGATTGTCTTATACATGTAGTTAAATTCTTCATATCTCACAGCTCTGGACAGTTTGAGCCAACAGGACAAAAAAAGCCGTTATCTAGGTCATTTATTTTCTGGATGCTAAAAAGGATAAAACCGTACTTTAAAGGCACTGGTGCGACAAGCTTCTCAAACCCGAACATTTTCGAGGAAAAAAAAATAGACGAGAAAGCTGTCCTGTTATTCTTCTGTGGCTTGAAAAAGGTTTTTGTTCAAGGGTTGTCCTAGTTTCCCTCTTCTGAAGATTAAACAAACAATACCAGAGAAAAACCTTGTGCCATATTTTTCACTGAGATATTCCCGTCCTATCTCAAAAGGACTTGGCACCTTAAATGAAATTTCAGCTTCAATATTTGCAATCTTCGGAAATATTCTGGTGCTGACAGATTGCGGCGTTCTTCATGCTCTCCCAAAGAGAAACACCCTAAACTGTTCCCCTCTTTCCATCAATCGATTTCTCAGAAAACAAGTATCAAAAGCAGGAAATTTATGCTTTGAAATCGCAGAAGTAAATGGAAAAAATTGGATTCTGAGCTCACAGCATGAACCCGTGAGAAATGCAAATCTGGGAAGAAAAAAGTTCCCTTACGAATCGCTTGAGTCTTATTCGCTTAGTTATTAAATGTTCCCAGAATCAACTTTAAAATTCATTTCGGCATCAAATAACGAATTCCGTTCGCAAACTTCACAAATCACAGGAATTTCCTGTCAAAAAAATTCCCAATGCATAAAAATTCTCGGAATCGAGTTCGGGGCACATTAACTAATATCAACTTGAGTAATACGAGAGTCCGATGCCTTTCCTCGACACGAACCCCCACGTCATGCAACAGCGCGTCGACAGCAGGGACAGGAACACAAAACGTGTCCATTCGGTCGAAAGGCATGAAATCCGGTGACAGGAGACAAAATGGAGAGAGACAAGCAGTGTGACATTGATGCCATGCCACCGTACAGCACGGATAAAAAAAATAAAAAATAAAAAATAAAAAAGACGGATTCTTCTGCTGCGCTGGACATTTTTGCAGAAAAACCTCTCTTCTTCCCGAGCGATACGTATATTTAATATTCATTCTCCCCCGCGACGCACTTCCGGACGGGGCGGCATCTTGCGTATATACACACTTAAAGCCTGGTGAAAAAAGAAAACATTCGTATTTTCGGATGCTTCTGAAAGAGAGACGAAGTCGGTGTTCTTGCATGAAGTGAGAGAGAGAGAGAGAGAGAGAGAGAGAAAATACACCCCGTAGACAATGTCACGTGTTTGACGTCTCTGGACTCTTGAAGTCTTCCTCCTCGACGCGTGTTTTTTTTTTTCCTTCACTGTCAGTATAGTGTCGACTGTGACGAATGTTTATGTCGACACACTCAGCAGGCGTTGTTTCGACAGCGCCGGGATTCAGAATATATTCTTTAATGTTTTTAGTGGCAGGCACCCGAACCAACTCTGCATCCGGGTTGAAAAACTTGTGGAATATGGGTAAGGTATATGGCATTTTTCAAAACAAACGAAAAAACCGAAAATAGAACTCAACAGTGAGCGCCGTCGAGTTTGAGTTGTGTGATTGAAATTTCGACAGTTCTTCAAGCAGCGGATTTTTTTTATACAACTTTACCTCGATCTCAAAATTCGCAGAAATTGTGTGCAATTGTGAGGCATACGATTAAAAACATAAATCCAACAGCAAAAATGTCCCCACATTCCCATGAATTATTCAATATTGAAAATCACAAGAAATGTTCATATTTCCTCAACTCGGACATTATCGATTTAAATTCTTCTCGATCTAATGATTCTGAAAAATAATGTAAAATAACCTAATTAAAATTGGGAGAGTCTGAAATCATCTTCTCACAACAAAAATTATTGTTCAAAATTGTATTACATGATTATGTGGAGATTGTTTTAACCATTCATATAATTAATTCATCATCTGAGTAATTCATTATGCTATTAGAATAATGCGTTATCTTTCATCTGAAATTATTTGCCTGCCTTCAAAAATTACCTATACATTCAAATACTATACGTCGATTATATTATGAGCTTCGAAAACAGAGCCAGTATCCGAATATTGAGGAAAACTTTGAGAACATTTTGGAAGTCCCATCACCACCCGATGTATAAACTCTGATTTTACACACGAACCCCAGTGAGTCAATCAAAGGTGCGCTTCTAGAAATCTGCGCATGATCGATGAGACTGTTCTTACATTTTCGGCATGCGATTGAATTTCCGCTTTCAACGGGCTGAAAGTCAAAGAAACTGAATGACGCATGTTCCCAAAGAAGGACAAAAAATTCAAAGATACACTATGTCATGGCACAATAGTCGAAAATGAAAACAGAGGACTGCTGATGCATAGTTTCCGGTAAAATAACGTGGTTTCAGCCCAGATATCCCACAATAAAACAGAATACATGAAGGCGAACCTCTCTGAGAAAATAGATGATCTGCGCATGATGAAAATGGATCTCCATCAGGCTTCCAAGTGGGACTCTGAGAGCTAGGAAAAAAAAAAGAGAAGCAGCAGAAAGGAACCAGGGCGAAAAGAAATGATGCGGTATTAATGCATGCATATAAGAACGAAAGCAGAATGGGAAAGAAAAACCTCAGCAAAAAACCGGTGGAACGAATTTTCGCAAGTATTATCTGCTGTGAGGCCCGGAAATGAAAATATCCCTCAACAAACCTCCAACACGCAGAGTGATCTTCTTTTCTCCCTCTAATGTGGGGATTCTTTATTTAAAAAGAAAAGGAAACTACTGGCTAGAAAACATTAATCATGACCCACGTAATGTTACGTCACGCTTGGGAAGAGAATTCCGTTGTCCCCGAGGGTCTTATCAACATTGCCCAGGTTCACGAGACCTGGAGTGAATGATTCGATCCGGGGATCAGCTTTAAAAATCGTCAGAACTGCTCGCAATATACAGGACGGCGTTCGTTCGCATTTAATGAAACCTGTCAACCGGAAGACCCGGCTCATTAGATCAAAATGGGTCCTGTAAAAAGTTTCAGACTGAGGATTTCTAGAAGATGAGACACTTTTTCAAGAAAGATACCAGCAGACAAGGTAGAGCTACAGCATTTTCCAAGATGTTCGTGGAAAGATTCCAGATCATTCCAATAATTTTGAAGGGCAGTTCCAACATTTTTTTATACAGTTGGGACCTGGAAAAAGCCCTATTCAAAAAAAATTATTCAATTTTAAAGCAATTCGAATAACCTTTTGCCCCTCGAGAAGTGACCAGCAAAAGGAATTTTTAGCGAGCAATAATTCATTATAATGAGACTTTTTTGCAACGAGATTCGACTCTATTTCAATTCCCACAGTTTGAGATTATTTATTTCAAATATCTGCGTCATCTTCAATCCTATTCTTGTCAGTGAATTCTATCGGGAATTTTTTAGTTTATTAAAACCCCACTCAATCATCAGATGACAGGATAAAACTGATGCATGTTTTAAGCACCAATATTCCTCTCCATGAATTCTCAAGTTCTGTATTTTTGAATCTTACCATTTTCTTAATGTGAAAAGAGAGATATGCAGAAATATTAGTTATTCTCAATCACAGAGTTTGTCAGATTTCATCTGTGAGTGGGATTATTCTGAAAGAGTGTTCATGTCAGGGTATTAAAAACTGATTAATTGATTGTTTAGTATTTTATTTATAATTTTTTTCCATTCCTCCATAGAGTTTTTTGCGAATCGCTTCATGCATCTGAAAAAAAAATCCTCCGAAATGTTGGTCCTTCACCTCTACTTTGCATTTTACAGATGAAAATATTTCAGAAGCTAACAACTGAATTATTCCAATTCAAATTTTAAAAAAAAGTATTTCTTTCGAAATATGAGTATAACTTCGTGAAGTGCCATACGCAGTCATTGAAAAATACCTCCCTGCTGAGTAGAAAAATATTGAAAGCAAAAGGACCAAAAGATCTTAATCGATTTTCAAATACCTTAGGCAGCATTCAAAGAAAAACTTTATTTGCGTTGCCCGGAATCACAAATCGAGTATTTCTCATAGAAAACCTTTCTTAAGAGATAATTTTTCCAATATTAGTTCACATTTTGCAGTTCAGAAGACAAGGAAACGCGATAAATTGATTCCTTCATTTCTATTCGCTTATATACTGTACTTGAAATACTCTGAATTACCCATCGATTCATTCCCTGAAGGAGACCTTGTAGTATTTGTAAAAAATAAATTTCTGAGATTTTATAGTCCGTTCTGCAACAAGAACCAGCGATGAATTCATTCTACATCACCATCTCCCAAGGAGAAAAGTTTGGCGCGAGATTTCAACACAGAATTTTGGATATCCAGAGAAAAAAAAAGGTTGAAACTTCCGTCAATGGCTCACTTCAGGATCGTCATTGAGGCCATGAAAGACACTAAAGTAAGGTGAAAAATTGCCATCGTTCATGATTCCCCCCAATCACCCCGGATCAAGATGGCGTCATGTTCTATTGTCATCAGCCCTTCAGTATTGAAAGAATCGCGCGACATGCGCCGGTAATGAAAAACAGAACAGAGCCATTTCCCTAAAAGCGGCGAAAATGAAGGCAAATTTGGCTTCGCGCCAATCTTTGCAGTCAGAAACTGTGACCATACTGAGTGAGAATAGGAAGGGATGAAAAAAATAAGATGAAAGGTGACAAGCGAGATCTGTTGAATCGGATATCTATATATATGTAAGACCCAGACAATGACCCCAGCGGGATTTCCTTATAGACCACAACTAGAAAGATTTTATTTTTAATAGGCTATCTTACCTAATAAAGTTACTTGCGAACGGCCGTGTGTGGGAGCGCAACTCTCTTACTTTTTACACAGGGTCCTGTTCAAAACTCACTCCCAATGAGGGGAAGCAGAGGCTCCTGCAGGGAATTCCCGTTTCCGGTTTTTGTGAGTTTAGAAATTTGTATAAAATCGAATTTTCAACCAAAACCATTTTTGAAAACTTTGTAGAAAGCGCCATGATGTTGGCAACATTTCCTTTTTTTAAATCTGGAAAAAGGTCTAAAATTGACTGATTTACAACAAAAAACGCAAAAAGATTTTTCTAAAAAGTGCGAAAATCGCAAAAAAATCATTTTTCTTTTTAAATTTTAACTGTCATATTTTCATTCATCAAACCAAAAGAAAAATACCTAAATTATTAAAACATCCTTGTGCAGATATCCCTGCAAAATCTTTGAAATTGAAAAAATATTGTGAAAATTACAATGAGCTAAACTGAAAACCGCATAATTTTTGGAAAATTTCGTTTCCCGTTTTGCCAACTTTGACAAATTGGCAAA
>CAJPEX010003943.1:2800-25181 GCA_905338405.1 Notodromas monacha
AATATCACTGGATTTCACACAGAGTTGAGCTCACCAGGGTTCCAGGATTGATTGTACCATAATTACCGTAAGGAAGGCTATTGTGACTAATCATGAGAAGTTGTCAAGACTTCTCATAAAGGAAAAGGAAGCAATTATCTATGCTTCCATGATTTCCGTTTCTAGGCTTTCTAAATGGTTTCTTCTGAAACTACCAAAAAGGGTATTCTGTAAATTAGTGTGTTTCTAAGATAACATAGATTAAAAAATTAATCTAAAAAACCATGTTTTTCAAGTGAGACTAAAAAGCACAAAAAATTTAGTAGATTAAAAAATTAATCTAAAAAACCACGTTTTCAAAAATCAAAAAATAACCTTAAACATGGTGCGCATGGAGATTGTTGGGAAGAAGTGAAATACAAATGAGATAGATGCTCACCACGTTTACGTGGTGCACATGGACCACGCATACGTGGTGCACATGGAGATTGTTGGGAAGAAGTGAAATACAAATGAAATAGATGCGCACCACGTTTAAGGTTATTTTTGCTTTTTGAAAACATGGTTCTTTAGATTAATTTTTTAATCTACTAAATTTTTTTTCTCTTACAATCATCAGGGGAAAAAAACTGCCGAAAACCCACAAGTCGTTATTAAACAGGAATGACGTTTTCGGTATTAAACAGGAATGACGTTTTCGCTCGTGATTTCTATCTTTTCGTGAGTCACTCACTTCCGGTGAGCGATAACATCGTAAAACCAACCGAGGAAAAGAACTACTGTATGCGAGTATATCATTCCCCTCTTATAACCGAACACAGCACAACTACTGTACTGTACTAACTAAAATACATTATGTAAAAAAGGTGTTCGTCAACCTGTTTCCTGCTGTGATAGACTTCTACTATAGTCTGAAATAATTCATCCGAGTTCTCCCGAAGTTTTCATGCGGACTGATTCGGTTAATAATTACGATGATATTACTGTGGGAATCATTCTCGGGGGAGCTGGTCGGATTTTTCTGGACTGTTACTCATCCTGAACATGAAATATAGAAAAAATAAACTATTCCAGATCAACGAAGACCAAGGACATCATCATCACTGTTTTATTGCAAAACTTTATTTATGGTTCATCCTAAACTTATGAAGTAGTGCAATGCAAATACTGTACCATGAATTCATCTAGAATTCTGCATCAGTGCTTCCCAACCCGTGGTCCGCAGAAAGGCCATGGTCTGCAGAAGTTTTTTTTTCTTCTGCATAATGCAATTAACAAAAATAGCGATGCGTATCCGGTGTTTTTTTTCGGAAATGTTGGATTGTCAACGGCAGTAAAATTTATCTGATGAACAATAAAAGTTGGGTTTCCTCCTATTAACACTCAAGACAAATTTTCACCTGCTGAAATGTTTTATTTAATTGTTTCATTCTGAGAAACCTTTTTCAAACCCCAACTTTTGAATTTTTAAGACATTCTGCAATATTTCTGTTTGTTTTTAGTTCACAGTTTAAAAAAGCATACACTTTTTAAATGCCTGCCACAAAATTTTACAAGTTTCAAGCAAAACTTTTGAGGCACTCAAACATTTTTGAAATTTTGCCGGTCTGCAGAAAATTGTTTGGGGATTTGCCAGTCCTCAAACACTTTTATGGCAATTTTCTGGCACATGAGCCCAAAAAGGTTGAGGAACACTGATCTAGATTGAATGTTTTAATTTTCTTGAGTTACAAGTTCATCAACTTGCTTATTGAGGATTAAAAAAACGTTTTGCTTTCTGATTTATGCTTGGGAAAATTTGCAAAACTAATCCCCTCTCTCCTCTTCCGCTCTGATTCCTCAGCAAAAAATCCAAACTTTTAGCCAAATCTTGCTAAATTTTGAGCATTTTCCATTGAAAAACTAAGGTTTTAAGTACTGCACCTCTTATAATTTCCCAGAATTCCTGAGTTCCAACAGTACATTCAAAGGACATCCTTTTTAGAAGATAAAATGAAAACTGTATGTAGAAGAAGATGAGCTCTCAGTTTATGAGTTGGTCAATTTTGCACGCTTTTTAGATTTCCCCTGAATAATTTTCAATCAAGAAGGAAAAATGCTGGCTTATGAATATTTTTATTTTTATTCATCCTGTTTACTGCTGAGCACTGCACCAAAACATCTTGCTGTGGTTGCGCCACGCACTTAGCGAATGGAAAGAATATAAGAAGCAGGGGACGACTTATTCTCAAATCGAAGTATTTCCAGGGAAAAGAAGGAAATGCAGATATTTCCAGTATACATAGTTGATGGACGAAATTTTCCTGGAACTTGGCTCCCGGGATATGCATATATAGCATTATTAATTGTGCCCATATTTCGAGAAATGTATGGCTTCCATGCGGTTGCCAGAATTCCAGTTAAATTAAATCAAGAATACTGTACATATCGAGGTACTTTCTTGAACCAAAATTATGAACGTTGAGCCCTTTATTTATGTATACGTGCCGTGATGAATACTCTGACTCATTCGAATGACCTAACAGAAAATTATAAAAATTGAACTTTCAATGTCAAGCATGGATGGGGAACAAAAACAGGTCCTTTTTTTCCTTTTTTTTTGCCATTTCCTTGATGTAAGGAAAAAAAACCCACCACTTTTGCATCTCCAAATTTCCGCTCCCTAATAAATGTATCAAAGAAAATAAAAATCCAGCACTTGCTAGGAAAAGAAATGGTCGGAAATTGAACCCAATTGGGTATACTGTTGATATGCACGATGACGAAGTGATCCGTATACGTTTCATTTAAGGCAGCAGGGTAAAATTGGCATCTTGACGAAAAAACGAAAAAAATGAAGCACTGTACTTTCCCGAAAATGAAATCGAAAAATTGATGCGAAGAATGGTCTGGCATGCAAATATTGACATTAGCTCTCAAATAAATTTGATGTTCATGAAGTTTAATAATTGATGATGATCAAACAGCTCAAGCTGATATTTGAAGAAGCAAAAACGCGCGAAAACTCAACGATTTTTTTTCTCTCCTTGATATAAGAAAAAAAAAACCCGCCGCTTTTGCATCTCCCTATACCCTAATAAATCCACCCAGAAAAAAAAAATCCTGCAGGGCTTGAAAAAAAAAAAAAACCAGTCCCAAATGATTAATTCCCTGGGAATGTTTATACATTTTTTCTTTGTCTTCCCCGAAATATCGAAACAAGATTAAGCAGAAGACAGGACGTATACTGTATAATGTGAAACTCGGGGCGCAGCCCGTTGTTTCCGAGATACGCCGCGTGTGTGGTATACAGCAGCAGCAGCAGGGCACGCAGTCAGCGGAGTAAAACCGTGGGAAGCTTATCTGCTTTTCCCGTTATCAGGTTGGCGGTGCTGCTGAGGAAGCCGGAATCCTGCACCAACGCCAACACCACCACCACCACCAACAGCAACAGCAACAGCGGCAGGAGTCAGCTGCTGATGCTAGTCGCCAGCAGCAGCAACGGCGCGGGTCCGCAACACCCAGTGCCTTCAGCAGCAGCGCCTCGTCGTCTCCCAGCTGCCTGAGGACGATCTTTGGCAGTAACAGTTCCTCCAGACCTGGTAATTGTGCTGGTGGTGTGACGAGCAAAGTCTTTGGCAGATCTTTGCGCAACAGTGTCGCGGCGGGAGAGCATTTCTTCAGTGCTGTGGGTGAGTTATTGAGGACGATGGAGGAACCCTAGCGTTGTATATAGGAATAGCACACCAGACGTACGCCGGAACCATGCATGACCTTTTGAGCAAATTTTAAATTTTTAAAATTATTGGCGTTTTAAGTGGGCAATGACATATGTTTCTCGGAACCCTTGAAATGTTCTGGCATTTTCCGTCCCATCGATCTTGTCAGGATTGAACTTTTAAAAAATTGATGTTTAATGATTGTGATTAAACGAAGCCCTCAAAATCCCTGATGATGGGTTCACTTCCACAGGTTACACGTGCATTTAGGCTCACCTAGGATAGAATAAAAAAACGAAGATTTATGTACACAGGAACCGCATGGAATCTTCCTTGCAAGAAGAAAATTATCAAAGTAAAATTTGAAATTATTTTCATCATTTGAACATGATTCACCCCAAATTTATACGGTATTGTGCGGAATAACGCAGTTTGCTGTTATTTCCTTTTTTCATTCCTATCGATCGAGCCCAAATTTTACGCACTCTTACGAATCGTTTATTGTAAAACTTTAAGGTACGAAATATTCATCCTGTGTTTAAGAGAATAAAAAAAACATTTTTCAACGTTGAATTCTAAAAAAAATTAGAGTGAGCCTATAGATTTTGGTTAGGTTCAATCTTCTGATGAAAATTTTTGATTCGACCATTCAAATAATAAAACACAGTTATAACCGAATAACACGGTGAACTTGACTCTATACTATATTGATCGTAGGATTATACTGTACTTCAGGGTCAAACTGAAGGAAAATATAGCGCACCAACTGCTGACAATTTAAAAAATGTTACGGCATAGTAATCACAATTTCCTCAAGATAATATTTGTAAGGTAAGAAATTTATTGATGCACTTGAAATTTCGATGCCATGTGGCTGAACCAAAATAAAAAGTCACCTGCATATTTATACTCTCCGAAATTTTAAAACCAAAATATTTTGTTTTGAGCTTGATGACAGAAAAATTTTTCTAATTTACTGGAAAACGAATGATAAAGAAATCATGGAATTCCTGGAAACCTGCAAATTAAACTTGCCAGAATTTGAAAATTGTGCGATACAGGCTTTCCTTGGCTCTCCCATCATAATTATTTGCTCTGCCTCCCCAAACATCAAAACCAGGTTATATCCCTTCTGTCCAGGGAAGTACAGATTAAATAGATCCAGAAAATTCTACGGCGTAAATCTAAAATACTTTTTTAATTTCTAGTTTAAACTTTTGAACGGTGAAAGCTGATCTCTTAGTTTCTAATTTTGTAAAGCTTCGTTTTCATGCGCATGTTTCGGTGAAACGAAATTGTTTGCATATCCTGCTGTGACACGAAGATTCAGTGAGAACTAACAAAGCATTTAACAGAGCCAGCTCGTGAAATCAGTCTTTTCCGCAGTATTTTTTAGTGGACAACAGGAAGTACAGTACTTTCCTCCTAGAAAATACGTCAATTTATTCAAGGAAAAATATTTAGCAACTGGATATACCGGAAATCATATCAATCGCTTGCTATCGTCAGCAAAAACGAAACCAGTTTGGCCTCTTGAATTTAGTCAATAGCTGCATAAGTCTTTTAACTAATTACCATGATTTCAAACTTACTCAACAAAAAACCATTTCAATTGAAAAATTCATCTTCCGATTTTTTTACAGTTCAAATCAGAATAGCAGTCTTTCATAGGATTTCAGATGAAGTGAGATCAAACGTTTATACAGTTGAACCCTCAAAGCCAAATTTCAAGGCGGGACCACCAAAAATAATTTGACTTAGGGAGGTTTTGACTTTTAACGAGGTTTTGAATAATTGAGGTTTGAGTAACAGAACCAAGCATTTTTGTTATAGAAAACATAGAAGAATTGCACAAAAGTGTAAATGGTGATATTCTGGGCATTAAATGCATATTAAATGAGTCAACAGGATGCTGAACTTGGAGGCAGGGACTAAATTTGCCCAATGGAGGGCTCAGGCACAACTCACCGCACCTTCACTTGCCGCAGCTGTGCTTGCCGCACCAACAGTTGCTGCTGTCATCACTTGCTGCTGTCCTCACTTGCCGCTGTCATCACTTGCCGCTGTGACAACCTGCCGCAAGCCCAACTCACCGCAGAAATAACTTGCAGCTGATACAAGTTGCCGCAATTGAATTTATTGCAGCAGCATATTTGAGAGTTCACGAAACATGAGAGGTTAACTATTCATGGAAACACCCTTCAAATATTCCATGAGTGTTCTTGAACTATGTGAACTTGACACACTTTGCAAATTCTTGGTAATTTTTCTGTATGTATCTTCTAATTCATAGGGTTCTTTTCCTTTTTTCACTGCAGCATATACAGTTCTTCAATGCATTGNCTTTGCAAATTCTTGGTAATTTTTCTGTATGTATCTTCTAATTCATAGGGTTCTTTTCCTTTTTTCACTGCAGCATATACAGTTCTTCAATGCATTGATTAATTTCCAAATTTAATTTTCAAATCATTTGTGTGCAAGCAGGAATAAATCCATTACAATATTACATTTAATCATGCAAAATGGTCATATCTTCTAATTCATAGGGTTCTTTTCCTTTTTTCACTGCAGCATATACAGTTCTTCAATGCATTGATTAATTTCCAAATTTAATTTTTAAATCATTGGTGTGCAAGCAGGAATACATCCATTACAATATTACATTTAATCATGCAAAATGGTCATTATTCATGTGCGCATGGCAAGTTATTGCAGTGTGAGTTGTGTGTGCAGCAAGCCATGTGCGGCAACTTTACTTGCCTCAGTTATTCTGGCAAGTTGTAGCAGTGGCAGGTTGCATGTGTGGCAAGAAATGACAGCAGCAAGTTATTTCTGCGGCAAGTTATGACAGCGGCAAGTCATAAGGGGTGCGGCAAGTTCCAAGTGCGGCAAGTTCAAGAGCGGTGAGTTGTGTTGACACGCCCAATGGAGTCTTTCCTTTTCTTTTCAAAACACATGGAATTATGTTTTAAATGCTTTTTTCTTTCCTGTGCCAAGAAAATAAATTGCCAAAAGGCCTCCAAAAAATTCGAGTTATAGGGAGGTTTGTGAGGAAAAAGCTTCCAGTCAGGGAGGTTTTTAATACATATAGTTCCTCAGAGAATTCGACAGGGATTTGAAAAAAATTCGAATTAGGCGGGTTTGAGTTCTGATGAAGGTTCAAGGGTATACTCAAATTATCGTTGCCTGAAAAATCAATTATAACCGTCATCGATTCCTGCCTCCGTGTTGTGATTTCAATTGAGTAGTTTGCATGTGTTTCAAATGTCACTAAGTTTGAAAGTCTCAATTAAATAACTCTCTTCTTATATTTTGTGAAGTGAAGGCAACACTTTTACACGTCATCCAATCGAAACATTTCGTGAATTGAAAGTTCAAAAAGTACGTTTTCAGAGTAGAACGCTGTCGTGTGATGGACATTGAGTCAGCATAAGGTCAAGAACGATAGTATCTGTTTCTTCCAGACGGAAATGGCTCCTACAGATAGCTTGAAATTCTTCGGAAATCAGAGCTCGTACATAGAAAATAAAATAAAAACTACCATTCAACCATCGTATTCGGAGTCGCATCCTATATAGAAAGGGAAAAAGGAAAATAAAAACGAAATCGAATGAGGGAAAATCGATATTTGCGGAAGTGGGAGAACGCGTGAGAAAATGTATTGCAATTCGAAAAACAAACAAGCAAATGTTCTGTTTTTTTTCTATTATTTCTTTGAAAAGGAAAAAGAGATGTGAACGCGATGGATTCGAGAAGGAGAAACACGGTGAAAAGTGAAAATGTCGCCGAGGGTTATTCAACTGGGCCACGGAATATCAACAAAAGGTCCGCATCCAGTGCTCATCAGCTCATCAGTATCCGAGTACGTCTTACCCACTATTCGAAATTTTACCTCGCGAAATTATTCAGCAGAAGGAAATTCAAATACCAGTTCTGCGCAACGTTCAATTACCGTGAGAATAAGATCGAAAATAACCCAATTCGGGGTTCAAACCTGTCCGACATTCCCATCAGCATGTTTTGCGTTCGTGATATTTTAAGATCATAGATACCATTTCTAAATTAACGAAAATCCATTTCTAAAAAATCCAAACTCCCATGCAGTGTACTGTACTTGAGAAACAAATCCACGACCTTCATGGGAAACCAGCAGAGAATAATCAGAGAACTGTTTGACTTATGTGCACAAAAAAAAAGGAAACTTGTATACATTACACAGTGAGACCCCGAAATGCGGACACGCCGACATATGGACGATTCAACTTAAGTACACTTACAGTTGTGAAAAATCTGGTCCAACATCCGGAAAATAACTCGACTTACGGAAATTTTCCGAAAATTTCTGGAAACTTTTTCATATTAGTTGAAAAAATTGAGTTATTCATAGTTACAAATGCTAAAAATGAAGGTACACTTGAAATTAATCAAATTCATAATCAAAAACAGGCTAATTTTGTACCTTTTTTTAAAATTTATTTGATCATGTGCACTCAGTACTGTATAGCCTGTTCTTTTTCTGCGATTCTTGAGCTTATGCTGATGTCAATAGATAAGATTCTGCGTGGTTTTCTTTGTCTGTACATTTATTTTTGGTACCTTTAAATTGATATCAAATACTTTTTGGGGAGAAGTTTCCTTCATTTTTGATGAGAACCAATTAAAAATATTTCCATTGAAGTCTATGGGAAAATGAGGTCCAACATTTGGAAGTTCCATTGTTGCTTCACCAATTACGTCCGCATCGTGGGGTCATTTCATAAATCAATTCTAAAGTATTAAACATCTCATTTAGTAAAAGCTTTGAACAGAATATGGTTGAAAAGCTTTAGAATTACAATTTAAAGCTGAACGATTTGAATAAGTGGAACTGGTGATTTTGGTGATTATTTGTAAAAGTTTTACATTTTGATACAAACTTTGTTTTCAAAATTGTGCCCCAAATCATCCGCTGAAACTTTTTGCAATTCATGCTGAAATCCAGTCATGGAAATATGAAAGCGGACGTTGACTGGAGACAAAAACATTGTGAAGGAAAATCCTCAAAGTTTTGAAGTGTAAATGCTTGCTTGCTTGTTTGACACATGCAGATCTGTATAGAAACTGAAAATAATACATTTCCACGTGCAATGCCTCGAAGTATAACTTAGCATATTGTACAGTCAAGTACCTCTGCTTGCATGCACAAAACCTACCGAATATGTCCTTAATTATACTGTTTATAGAATAGAATCCCTTCGAACCGAAATGATTCCCTTTCAGCACGTTCAAGTCAGGCAATGAATAAGTACTGTGCGCAAATACATGGAGAAATGCCAACTCTGATGTTTGATCAATGGAAATTTCCTGGAGCCAAACCTATTTGATGGAAGGTTTCTCCCAAGATGAACAAATTATACTGTTTCATCAAAGAACGCATACATATCAGTAAGAATATAATGATCTTTTCCATTTTGTTGGAAGATTCAAGCTTGAATTATTTGTTGGAATTTATTACTTGTTTTTATTCTGCCAGTGTTAGGCGTATATAATTTCTTGCTCTCTTTTTCATCCCACAGAAATTATTTAGTGGAACACCTACTAAATTTGAAGTCTAAAGATTTTAAAAATTTAATTTCTCATTCCCTATTCCCTATACAGGTGGTACCTTGCAATTTGACCTCTGCAGGGGATTCAACCATCCTGCAATTCAGTGATCAAATTTGCAGGGAGGTTGACTTGCAATTTGAACCTTGCCTGCACAATTTGACCTGCTTTGACCACTTTTTATGTTTTGTACTTATATTTTTGAATTTCATGGAGTGTCTTGCAATTTGACCAACTTGCAATTTTACCCTAGTTTGCCAATGGATTATGGTTGAATTGTGAGGTAACACCTGTACAGTGGTGTCAATTACTACACAAAGAATCCAGAGCTATAGATGCAAAGCAAAAGTTATTTACCTAATGGAAATACTCTGAATAGTTTACTCTAGAAAAGGGACAGTTGTTTCCCGCGAAAATCAAAACTGGTTGATGGGATAGAAGCATTAAATTCTTGGTACAACTCTTAGACAATTGATGCAATTCTTGTTGGACATGAAGGGATTTGTCCATATCTCTGCATGGATTGAGCAGTTCATTCAACTAATTCATGCGATTATTTCTATAAAATATCACACGACTACAAGATATAACAGATTTTAGATTTGGAATAAAACTCAAAGACAGATTTTTTAAATCAGTTAAAAAAATCTATAAAATGCATGCTGGCTCATCCCCCAAAACAACAATATTGTCAATTTCTTGTGCATAGTTTTCTCTTGTTTATTTGAATGAGCTTAATTCAACAGTTTTTTTATTAGGTGAAAATTACAGCTCCTACTCAAATCTATCTAATTTTGGGAAATTAGAAGTACAGTATTTATAATGCATTAAAACCCCGTTAAACTGCCCCCCCCCCCAATAAACTGCCACCCTCACCTCCCACCAAATTTGTACCCCAAACAAATCTCCCCAATGTTAACAGGATGGGGAAACCTCAATAGGCTGCCAACTGCCAGCCGTTTTCTGGCCACAGATAGGCACATGCCATTGTTTTTTACCCCTTTAAATGGCCAATGCTTTAATTTCCTGACAGAGGCTTTCCTCCTACTTTTTCTTCAACTTCTTTCAATCTGTTCTTTTTCCTGAAACGAGCAACATTTTTCCTTCTTCCAAACATGCTCTTCAGAGTTTTAATTTTTCTCCATAAATCCTTGAATATTATGGTCTGCAAGCACTCTTCAGGAACTCTTTTGACTCTCCAAATGATGTGCAGTTTTTATCCAATTGCATTCAGTTTGGCTGCAAAACACAATTATCTTCATGCTTCCATCAAGAGATTCCTTCAGAATTTAGAATACTCCTGAAAGTTTGGCAGGGAATGTATATTATTGAATGTTTTCAGACATTTGAGGCTTGTTTGAAAAATTCATGGATTCTTTGTAATATTTTAAAAATTCCCATAGATATTCTTTTACTGAAATAAAACCCTGCTGATGCTTAAAATGTATCACCATGATGTTGTTAACATGCTGCAAACATAGGAATTTACATTAATGTGCTGCATAGGAATTTACATTTGGGTAATTTTTGAAATATTTTTAGTTTATAAAAATGAATCACCCATTCTATTGGACAAATATTGAATGAATAATTTCTATTTTAGATCTTCATCAGCATACCAATTGACTAGCCATTTTAAACCATAAGTATTGTTTCATCTGGCAGAGAGACTGCTGGAAGTTGCGAACACTTTAATTGACATCTTCGGAAGTGTAAAGGGTAGGAAGCAAGGAATTTGAAGCAGCTGCTCTCTTTGTCTTTTTTCATTTTACAAATAATTTTCTATGAGTTAAAATTCTTCTCATGGAATACATATGAAATTGTATCTTTCCAACCATCCATCAGGGACAAGAAAATATTCCTCTCAGTTACAATGTAAAAAAAAGTTTTCCTCTCATTTTCTGTGATCCTATGTTTTTTGAGCTAATGACATATTCCACACCCCCCCCCCCAATTAATCACCACCCTGGATAGACCACCACCCTTATTAAGCTGCCAAAATCTTGCTGCACAGATGTTGTTGGTTTAACAGGGTTTGACTAAACTTCCAGATTTCCTGGGGAAAATGTTCATGTTCATGGCTTGTTCCTCAACAAGAAATTTCGTTGAAGAAATTGAAGGTGCTTTTGTGCTAAACCTTTTCGTATATAGCCTGTGATATTCTGATCTGCATTTATTTTTTTCCAATAGGAAGCAGCGGATAGAATATCCAGGGAAGTGCGTCAAGCCGCATATCAGAGAGACCAGTTATTATTTCCTGTTGCGAATCCACAGAATCAACTCCGTAGTGGGAATGCTGAAAGCATCAGGCTAGAAAAGTTGTTTCTTCCTTATACTCATCTTGATTTCAGAGTTGGCGTATTTCTATAATTGGAGCTGATTTTGAGACATTTTAAATTCGTTTTTTCATTGACAGTCAAGCGGATTCGTTGCTGGAACTCAAGGGCAGTGGAGTGAAAATGAGGCACAGGAATAAGGTCAGTGTTTCCGAAAGTCCTGGGGCAACTGATAGTGTGAGTTATTTTTGTAACACGAATGAGACATAAACCAAAAATCGGTTTCAGAGTGTTTTCCAGCCAAAAAATCTCATAAATGTTTTGTTATTTAGAAGAGATTCTGAGGATAACAGAAAGAAGGTTTTCGGTCATGGAAGCAACCATACAGGGAATAATAATATTCGAAAACTTCTTCAGATTATGACAGATTCCTCTACACTTCTTTTGTTCAAAGATTCGCACAACTACTGATTCTGGGTATCAAACAACGGGTCCTGGAAATGAACAATCATCCAGAAGTTCAGGTAAGGCTAATGAATTCTTAAACTTTTTACTTTTTGTTTGTTTGACAGAACAAGTTCACGTTTAAGAAACTTCACAACTGTATTATAAACCCTATTAAAATCGCAGAAAAATAAATGATATTTTGAACATCAAACTGGAAAATGATTACATTCCTTCCCTGTTAAGCACGCAGAAATTTTAAACAAAAATCGCCATAGATGAGCAGTTGATGTATATAAAAATAGGAAGCATTTTGAAAAAATAGTTTCATTCCTAGCTTGCCAAAATTGTCTTTTTCGATTTCTGCTCATCAAACACAATCAATTTTATATTATCAATTTGGAAAAGAGCTCCGGTGATTTTTGTTGTGTCCAAAAGCAACGCAGCTCCAGCATCTGGTTGTAACCGGACCCAAAAAAATTGTTGGATCTGGAGGCCAGTGAGCTTGCCAAAATCCTGTTTTTGCAAGACTCAATGACAAGGACAAGAAGTGGTTATCACTTCTTTGATTGGCCAATCCTGAACCAGGAAGAAATCACCTGATTTCTTCCTGACCCAGTCCAAGCACCTGGCTATAAAAGCCTTCATTCCTCTTTGAGGGGAGAAGTCAGAACCTTGTGTTGAAGGGCCTTTTAACTTTAAATTACCTCATTCAATATTCTAAGCTAACCATTGACTCTGCCATTAAAAAAATTGATTCAACAGCCAATTGATGAACTGGCCAATGAGAATGAACTCCTCTGAAAGAGTTTGAGTTCTTATTCAAAACTTGCCTTCTGATGGCTGCACAATTCAATTCCTTTGTCTGGGATCCAATGGACCCATGACAACAATCAACGCTGTTTTTGAACAAAACATAACTCAAAAAGCATCCTTCAAAAGGAGCAATACACACCCATATTTCATTGTGTTTTACTGGTGTAAATGCTTGGGGAATATATGCAGATTTTCCTTCGATTGTTTGAGAAATATTTTCCAGGAAGACTTGAGACTTTGCATCTTGCTTGATATTGGGGAAAATGTTCACCACAATATAAGTTGATGTCTAAAGTATCAAATACAATGAAACACAGCAATCAGTCTGGGACAGGATCACAAATTCCTGGTAGTGATTCCTAGTTGAAAGAGATAAATATGTTTCACAGAATAAACCCAAATAAGCAACTCAATGAACTCAGGTTGCAGGATAAGTTTGGAATAAGCCAATCCCTCAAATAATAAATCGAAACTTCTGACTATGATCTTGAGCTGGATGAGCTCCTTACATACCAAGAATTATATTTAACCTTCAATAGCTTTTACCTTTAATCTGGACAGAAATTATATGGTAGAGGATGCTGCAGTGTCAGGATGTTCTTATTTGCACTTCAATTTTGAGGAGGGGGAATGATTTCCTACTTCCAAGCATTAATCTTGTACAGTATAGTTTATTAAATACGCGACATGCTTGCCAAACAGTAGTTGGACTAACTTTTGCGATACAGAAAATATTATTTATTTGCATTTTTAGATTCGCCCATTTACGACCTCATAACGGAAAACGGAAGCTCGCCGGAGCCAGATTTCACCTTTGATAGCACGGGATCAGTTTTGTCCGACGAGATTCTTGAGGCTTGCAAGCTGCCATTTCTTAGATCCCCCGAAAGAAAAGGACACAATTACAAGGAAACGAGCAGAGTGAATGAAGGGGCAACAGCAATGGCATCTCCCTTTATTGGCAATAACCTGATGAGAAGACGGTATGACCAGCAGGAGTCGTCCGATGAAAATGAGGACCATAAGTCCGAGAGCATCAGTGCGAGTGCCACCTTGGAAATGGAGGAGCAATTGAAAGGCATGACCCAGTTGCTGGAGATGAAGGGGGTCATTAATGCAAAAAAGAGCACTCAGGATAAGGTGTCCATCAGAGCATCCACAAAGATTTTTCAGGTATTTCGAGTTTTAATTTTCGATTTGCTTCAATTTGTTTTTTCTAGATTTTCCTCTTGCTGTTGGAAGCCCTTCCAGCACTTTTTTTGTTATCTCTGTACCTCATTCCTAGACCGCACTACAATCCAGACAAATCTTTAGGATGAGTTCATAATCACAACAACTTACCAGAAACTTTGAATTTTATTTTTCTGCATTCTGCTGAAATTGATTTTGGGAGGTGGTTAGGTAAAGTTAGGTTAGGTCAGGTTAAAAAATCAGTTTCAGCAGAAACCCAAAGAAAGCAGAAACTGATTTTGGGAGGCGGTAAGGTGAAGTTAGGTTAGGTCAGGTCAAATTGGTCAGAGGGTAGGTACAGAGATAACAGGAAAGTAGGTACAGAGATAAGAGGAAAGTAGGTACAGAGATAACAGGAAAGTGCCGCCCTTCCACTCAAAAAGTTAGGTGTTGTGGTTGTGGGTTTTCATACATTTATCCAGAGAGGATATTTGGATCCTCACTCCATTTTCCAAAGCAAATTAAGTGAAATCTGTGTCACTGAAGTTTCCTAAAGTTCAGTACAGTCAACCCCTCACACTGGACTTAATTTGTAAAACAGACTAGTCTGTTGTGTGAAACATCTGTTATGTGCATCATTCAAGCATTAAAAAATTACAATTTTGACTTTTTAGCATTAATTTTAAACCAACAGAAGTCTGTTATGTGGATTTAGTCCATTGCGCAGGATGGAAAAATGCCCTCCAGAGACAGTCTGTTGAGCAAAAATCCATTGTACAGGAGTTCCATTGTATGGTGGTCATCTGTGTATATACTGTAAATGCTCCAAAAAATGCTGGTCTTTAATAAATTACTGGTCTCAAATAACGGGTTCAAGGAGCTAGTAGCCAGCCTCTATATACTACATTATATACAGTGGTGACCATTCCAAAGACAGGGGTAAAAGAAATTCCAAAAATTTTGTTCTGTTGATATTAATAATCCTTCCAACAATCTATTCTTAAACACTCAACAGTGAGACCCCTTCCCTTTGGCCTTTTCTTATGCATTCCTCCTGTCCCATTTCCAAAAATCAGTAGGAAATGCAATTCCCCTCCCCCCTTATGTTTTCTCTTTGTGTTCCCCTCATTTTTCGTTCATTATCTAGTTCCATGGTTGCAACTGTTGGAAATAGTTGCTGGTTTCAAATAGACGCCTGTCTCTATTGAAGGCCAGGGGAGGGGGGGGGATTTAAAATTTTAAATAAATGTTGGGGCATTTCTTGGAGCATATAAGGTATACTCAAGTGCTGTACCTAATGCACATTGTTTTTCAAACTCAGGAGAAAAAAGGTTGATTGTGTTGGACACGTACCAAATTTTTGAAGTTCCAAGAAAGTAAGGCATGCTAGTTCCTTTCCCAAAACCAAATTATATCCTATTGCTTGAGTTTCATGTTCACTCAATTATTAAATGCATTCCTTCTCTTTAGTAGAAAAATTTAAGAAATGTGCAATAAATGATACACAAGTACAAAGTTTCCAATTTTTCAAGAAATGTCACGGGTGAGTTACCTGGAGAAAAATTTGAATTTCCAGCAAACTTTTCCAAACTGAATTCATTGGAGGGAGATAAAGCAAGGGAAAAATGGCAGATGATGAAGTGAAATGACAAGAATTTAATAACAATTAAACTCATGTCTAATTTATGCCTGAATCCAGCTATTCTCTCTCTCTCTCTCTCTCCAGTATTTTGCTCTTCACTCCATCACAATTTGGAGCGGTACGTGATGAAAATAAACGGTCGTCCAGTTTAAATATGAGGGGAATCTGCAAAGTAAAGCGCGAACAATTGATCGAATTTTAAAAATACAGTATGCTGCAGGAAAACTGCAATAGAACTTGTATATGAGCCTTTTGAAATTCTTCGATTGATTTTCTTTTTTGCAGCCTTTCACCTCAAGCAAGCGCGGAAAATCAAAGGACAGAGGCCGAGTTTGTCATTCCGCCGAAATGCAAGGTACGATTGCTTGTTTTAAAAATGTTCCATCCTTCTCAATTAATATTCAATTTCAGAAATATCAAGACTTACTGTACTTGTGAAACACATTGTGTATCCACAAACCTCAATATATTTTTCATTTCACGCCTAGTTTTGTGTTTCATTTTTTAGTCCTTATCTATGAAATATATACAGCAAATATCTTTTCGTTGACTTTAAGAATGGGGACGTCTTTGATTAAAGGGATCTGACACTGAATGGACGAAGGAAGCAATGTTTTTACGAGGACTATGAGTCACTGATAAGAAAGGACGTGGTGTGCGACGGACTCAACAGTTCAAGTATAGAACTGGAAAGTTTTGAGAATTACCATATGCACTTAAATTCGAGAATAAGTCGTCACCATGTCGATAAGAAGCTCCTTATTCATGCCTCAAAATTGTCTACTGAATGAAATCAATGAAAATGTTGCTACGAATATCAATTCCACTTTCTTTTCATATACTTCACTATATACAGTATCTTCTGATGAAGCAAGGGAGTTTGTAAAATTCACTAATTCAGTAAGAACGAAATTAATATTTTCAAAGTCGTCGCACAACAGAGATTTCGATTCGTACGCCTTTAAAGTTTAAAGTTGCAATATTTTTTGGGATATATCATAGAAATTTTATTGGAAAAGTTGGGCTGTTTAGAATGAAACTTCACTGTGTATGGAAGAAGAGATAAATTATGAAACGACGCTGCTTTTTGTCCGCAAATTTTTGGGAATTAGCACATAGCATTCGATCATCATGCAACTGCTGTTGGGCCGATTTAAGGACAAAGAAGTAATGAAAGAAACGGACACAGTGGTCAGCCTTTAAAGGCCAGAACCTCCTTATTGGAGTCCCTTAAATCAGCACACCTTTACTTTTACCTCAGGGAACCGCAGAAGGACAAAGTAGAACTTCAGAGAACACACTGAACAATCAGAACAGATCAGAGCTCTCAAGTAATAAAGCAACCACCGTCGGGCAATCCCAATACAAGAGTGACAAAGTTGTAGACTTTGTTTGGGCTTCTTTGCCGCCGGAGATTAGTATCAGCTACTTCACCCGGTTTACCTCATTGCAGTAAACCAGGTTCCTATCTGCTTCCGGGACCCTGGGTTTCTGTTGCTGCACGGCGTGTCCAAGCAAGGATGCTGCGCTCGGGTCACGCCGCTTGGACGGGACCCCACAAAACCTCCCCCCTTTGGGCAACGACGGCCGGTAGGCTGTTTATGCCTCATGGGAGGCATAGAAAATGAAAGAACTTGTGGATGATACTGCCGTTGGGTAGCAGTTGGGGCCACCAAATTATGAGGACCCACTGATCTTTGGGGGGCGAGTTCCACTTGGACAAACACTTTGCGTATGTCACCAACAGCAAAGTCCACCGTGAATCTCCAGCCCAAAAGGATCTTGGTGATTTGAGGCAGGATGTTTGCTCCCGGGCTGAATAGCTGATTGCAGGAGAGGCTACTGGGGTCTGTCGCATTGCCAGCCATGATGACCCAGAGAGGTGTTGATGAGCTTGATGACCGGGCGACCCCATGGTGCAGCAGCTCCGTGTACGCAATGCCTTTTTTATTCATGTCTTTGATGGTTGTGGGTGTAATGATGCCATCATCAATCCAGTTAGTAAAGAATTCCTCATATGCTTTTGCCATTGGGCCACCAGCCCAGAGGAGTTTGATACAGGACTGGCTTCTCTGCACCCCGGTGCGCAAGTTTGGTTTGCATTGGTCCGGGTACAAGGAAATTTTGAGGAGGGGTGCCACAACGGGCCCCCCTGGACTGACAACAAGTTGGCGGAGGTATGCCTGAAATTTTTTTTCTCTGGAGCACTGCTCTTCCCTGGGATCGCCCAAAATATTGATGCAATCCTGGTACTCATATTGCAGTATGAGGCTATTGAGCTTGCCATCAGAAACCAGGGTAGGGGCTTCAAGCGCCATGCATACGCAAGGTGCAAGGACCGGTCCTTGCGCGCGCTGGGCGGCCCACGTTCCTCTTGCCACAATCCCTAGGTGCGTAGGCACCCTGAGAAACCCTTGAGTGCAAATGGGAGGCATAATGTCTCGGTAGAACGGTACCAGGTCATTGCCCCCAAGCACAATATCAAAGGTCAGCACAGTATCCGTTAGGATGCGCCTGTCCGCCAGGTCAAACTTTTCCAACCAGGGGACGGCGCATGGGTTAGAACCCTCCCATGGCTTGACGTGAGGTATGACAAGTGCCACAGTGTGAAATGTGGGGGAGGCTGGCATAGCCCCCCTGTATGTGAGGCAAACAGCCTCCGTTGCCGTCACGGGATTAGCCTGTTCTACACCGCCAAATATGTAGGGCAGACATGGTTCTGTGACCAAATTGAGTCTTTGGACGAGGGCCCGCAAAATGAGTGTTAGCTGGGCCCCAGAGTCCAGGAGAGCATATGCAGTATGCCCTTCAGGCTTCAATTGGATGGCGGCAGTCTTGAGGAAGGCGCACGTGGGCCCTGGCCAAGGAGCTGAAACAACCAGGACAACGCGGTGCTTGGCCGCTGGTGGTTGTCAGCCGGCCAGTGCAGCCTGCTGCTGCTGAACAATCGGGGCTGCCGCAGCGGCAGCTGCAGGGGCAGCTGGTGCTGGAGGGGCAACGGGAGCCGCTGGTGCTGCCTGTTGGACAGCTGGGGCGGCTATGGCTGCTTGCCCCTCTGCCCGTGCGCGCTGCTGGTTCCACTGACGATTGCGGTTACACGTCATCAAATGATGCCCCTGTTGGCAGTGGCAACACCAATTGGGAGACAGACAGTTGTTGTCGTAATGGTCCTGCAAGAGACAGTTAGTGCAGAGCCAACGCTGACAAACTGCTTGCAGTTTTTTGCGTATGGACAGAAGGCACTGTGTCGCAGAGTGGTTTGTGGAACAAAATGGACACGTGAACCGGTCCTGCTGGTCCCAGCGATTGTCCCAAGAATTGTTGTCCCTATCGCGTCGGGAGTTGTTGTTACGGCGCAATTGTCCACAGTTGTCATCCCGCCTATGGGGGGAGCAACTGTGCTGTTGGTCAGAGGAGCGTCCGCGCTGCCGCCATTTGAGTGGGGGGCTGTGGGAACGCAATTGTCCTTGCCAAAACGGTTGTCGTTGGTTTCCATTATTTCAATTCTGCGGCTGCCATCAATTCCCATTGGAGGTGGATGGTGCCGCATTGGAAAATATGGGGGGAGCAACTGTGCTGTTGGTCAGAGGAGCGTCCGCGCTGCCGCCATTTGAGTGGGGGGCTGTGGGAACGCAATTGTCCTTGCCAAAACGGTTGTCGTTGGTTTCCATTATTTCAATTCTGCGGCTGCCATCAATTCCCATTGGAGGTGGATGGTGCCGCATTGGAAAGGTTGGCATTGGCCGCAACAGTGGGTGCTGCGGCTGCCGTGGCAGGTGGGGCCGCTGCGGGGGCTGCGGCGGGTGCTGCTGAAGCAGCAGTGCCATCAGCCAAAGCAGCTGCGCCCTGAAACGCAAGAATGGGTGAATCTTCCACCATGCAGAGCTTGTGCGCAAAATATGCATGTATGAACTGGTACAGTCAATGTGGGCAAGCTGCCCAGACAGGGTTGAGTTCAGGCATCTGTGCGTGGCAATCCGTATAGGACTGGAGCACTTCCAGATAATTTCCACGTTCAAGATGCATGCGTAGGACAGGGCCCACACAAAGGTGCACAAAATTCATGTCTGTCTGAATGGTGCTGAGCTTTTTGGTGATCTGTAAAACATGGTTAAAGTAGTTGTAAAATTCTGGCAGAGTGTTGGGTGCCGGAAGACAATGAAACTTGCAGTAAAGCTTGTGGCAGACCGCATCCGTCTGCCCATACTCCGCAAAGAGCACCTGGAGGATGCTGAGGTAATCCATATTGACATCTTGGTATGCAAATGCGCTAACGTTTTCCTTGGCTTCACCATCGAGGTGAAGCAACAACACCCAAATATGTTCAATGTCCGTGAGTTGCACGGCCAGGATGATGTGGATGGGCATGAAATTGTCCCAAAGGCACTCAAACGGATAGTTTGAGTCTGCTTGGCCAGTAAACTTGTTAAAGGACACATTGCGAGCCTGTTTTTCATAGGACTTGACAAGGTCACGGTGGGACAGGCTCATTGGCTGCCCTGTCCCAAATGTTGCAAGAGCGTGATGATACGCCTTGTACGGCCGACCCTGCGGTTGCAGAATGGAGGATGGTCCAGACTCCGAGTTGCTGTAACTTGCCGGAGCTGGAGGATGCAACAAGGTGGGGGCCATAGGATGCAGAGGGACAAGTTTCCCCATTGCCTGATGCAATGATGCCAATCACATTCCGCACAACGTGCTAGGTAGATGCAATGGAAGAGTGGCAGCCGGCGCCCCCCTGGGGGAGGGTTGGAATGCAGCATGCACCACTGATGGTGTAGGGGGCGCAGGTGCGGGAGGTGCCACCGGAAAGGTAACCCCCAGGATGCATGGCTGCATTGGGTGGAGATGATGCCACCCCCTGGTCATGACATCCATAGATTGCACAAGGAGTGTGTTAATGTTGGTTGCCAATTGCGTGAGGGCAGCAACTTCCGGCTGCCAGAATGCAGTAGGAGACAGATCAATGAGATGTGCTGCCGCATAAAAAAATCGCTGAACAATGCTCTCAAAATGTTGTTGTGGATCTCTGCACTCCGGAGTCCGTAAAATATGGTCCACCGCGTTGGCAAGGCAGAGGACATGTTTAATGATGGCAGGGCGGCATGCTGTAGCCGCCGAGGAATGGCCACTTGAGGCCGCAACAGATGCAGCGCCTTGAGACACTGGACTCTGGGACCAAGGCTCGACGCCTGAAAGAGGCGCCTGTTGCGTTTGATGTGAGGACCGGGACATCGCGCTGTTGCGGCTACTGGTGCTGGATGGACTTGGGGAAATGCAATGCCGTGGCCCTGCGGGTAGGGGTCCACGCCTTTGCGGAGGCTGGCGCGTACCGCGCGTTTGGCTCAAAATTGGAGGCGTGCCTGTGACATTGCCTTCCTCACCGTTCATTGTGCAGGATAGAATTCACACGAGAAATTTGAGGTGAGTACTTACAACTTTTCCACAGGGTGAGGAGGGAGGGGTGTAAAATAAGGGCAGCTAGGCTGCAATTTCACACTCACTCAAAAATTCCACACCACAGAAAAGGAACTTGCCCAAGATTTCAAAAAAATGCCTGGGGTTTGACCTCTAAAAGGTAAACCCACTGGCCACAAATTTTGTTGGGCCGATTTAAGGACAAAGAAGTAATAAAATAAACGGACACAGTGGTCAGCCTTTAAAGGCCGGAACCTCCTTATTGTTGTCCCTTAAATCAGCACACCTTTACTTCCACCTCAGGGAACTGCAGAAGGACAAAGTAGAACTTCAGAGAATACACTCAACAATCAGAACAGATCAGAGCTCTTAAGTAATAACGCAACCACCACCACNATATTTAGATTATTTTTGTGCTATTTTTTCCAAGCTTTTTCTCTTTTCTCACGACGACGACTGAGAACTCGGAATATGATTTCGCATTCAAATCTCTGGGAATTATGCTCAGGAATCTCGTCAGTCTGTGGAATTTCGAGTTGAAGGTGGGGGTTATGGTATTTTTTCCCTCTTAAAAAATATCTTATATTCGATTCTAAAGACTCTTGATAAAATTTGAGAATATGCTTGATGCGTCCTGATGATTTCACTTCAGCAATTTTTTTCACTGATGATGTTCGAGGGCCAACAATTTTAATAAGCAGTATTCATCATTAAAGATGCACTGGTTTTTAATTTCAATAGACTCAAAAATATACTCAAATTGTGCAATACATTTGTACGCTCTTTTAAGATTTCAGAAGAGTGAAATTTAAAATTCAGATTTCATGATTCGAAATTTTCATGATGTGTCATTTTCCTGATTTCTCGATATTCGGAATAATGAAACAGACGTTATTCTCAGTGCGCAATTTCTAATTTTTAGGGAACGAAATTCAGAAAGACTTTTGCAAAGACCAGTGAAAGAATAATTTTGAGACGAAAAGACGTAGTAATAATATGGAGCATAAAAAACAATTCTGAAGATAAATCGCAGATACAGTGATACCCTGAGATGTGGATGAAATTGGTGCATCAAGAGTGTCCATAAGTTGAAATGTCCCTAAGTGAAGTCTGGTTTCCCTATACAGTACATGTACAATCTATAATTTTTATTGTTGTTTTAGGGAAGAAATATTCATCAAAATTGCTCAATGAAAAAAATGTGTCTGCCAATTGAAATTGATTCAATGAATGTAGCTAAACTCAATAAAAGCATTTTGAGCAATGAATACTGTATACCTCTGTACAGTACATTGAAATATTGGCATCTGTTATCCCAAAAAATAAAATACTTCAGATTTCTATAAAATATTTAA
>CAJPEX010003944.1:4691-25180 GCA_905338405.1 Notodromas monacha
GTATATATTTCGCGAAAGATATTTTCGGCCTACTGGTACACATTTGTACTTGCAGTTTTTTGCAAGGCCTAAATACCCTCCGCGAGGGGTATCCCCGCGCAAGCTGTTGCTCCCGCAAGGTTCAGATGGGTTCTGAGGATGGGGGATCCTGGTTGCTATGTATGGGTCAGTATTCGCAGTGAAGAGAATTTAGTTAGAGTGTAGTAACAGTCTGAAGGAACAAGCTGTCGGACATCTTCCATAAAATATCGCTATTTTTTCACGATGAAATTTTGTCCTCACTACAACATTTTTGATTTGGATATACAGTATCTGAATTCTAATCTATGGAAAATTTTCCAAATTTTGCGGATTTATATACTAGCCTCCGTGAATTTTTCTGCTCGCAAAAAAATTTGCATGAACAAACATGAAAATGCAAAAATGCGTGGCGCACGGGCGGTATTTCAAATGGAAGAACAAATTAGTCTTTATATTCGGACCTCCTCGATAAACTTCCTTAATTTTTTTGTCGTTTATTTTTATTCATACCTTACGTAATTGCATTCGGGTGCTAGTTGCCATATGGGTGAAATAATATTCGGAAATTTGACCGGGGAATCTCATCTCCAAGAATCTAGACAACACATGTCCGAATATATGCACTTTCTGCCGAAATTTTCGGAAATGTCGATATTAAGAAATATGATATACTGTATATACTGTAATACGTAAGACTAAATTGAGCAGTTTCCATGGACGAATCATAAAAGTAAAATATGAAAATCCAGAAGTGTGCATGGAGGGCATGTTTCAACGTGAAGACAAAATTAGCCTTTATATTTGGATCTCCTTCTTAAACTTCCGTATTTTTTTTCTTCACGTTGAAATACGCCCTGGATGCGCCTATCTGGATTTTCATATTTCTGAGCGTAACAATCGAAGAACAAGTTCATTTCCCTGCGTCAACTGGGCTTCTTCTTTTATTTATTCATTTTTTCAAGAGCCAATACCCTGCGGGCGCAGGAACTTCGATGGGGTCGGCGTGCGTTTGGCCGGAAGTGCCGAGATACAACAGGCCCAATATGGAGAATTCCCGTGGATGGTGGCCTTGTTGCGAGAGGACACCATAGGCAGAAGTCAGCCCATCGACGTGTACGTCTGTGGTGCAGTGCTCATCTCTCCCCACCTCGTGGCCACTGCGGCGCATTGCGTGAATGATTACGCGTGAGTCACTGCTGCTGATGTGGCCCTCAATTTCTGAACCCTGTTCCATAGAATCACGACAATGAGGTGACCTTGTACGAAAGATTTGAGAAATGCAGTAAATTTCTCAAGTCTTCCTCGGATTTTATATATGAGTACAGTATTGTTTTTCTTTTGGGACTGATGCCAAAAACGTTTGAAAAAAAAGCAGTAATTACGCCAGGATTATTAATATTGACTCATTTTTTCTGGCTTATTTTTGGAAGGACATGGGGGTGATCTCGAAGTGTGTCGAAAGAAAAATGCCGTGATGGAGAACAAGTCAAGGGATAGTCGAAGTAAAATATTACCTTCTATTAAATTCCGACCATTTCCTTGTCAAGTATTGCTTTTTAGGAAACGTTGGTACAATTATTCTGTTTTCCGTCGCCTCTGTCAGGTCTCATGTTTTATCGGAGATATTTTCTGCTTTCTTTTGCATTTCGCATTTTTAAGATGGCATCATTTTTTACTTTTTTTTTCGTTAAAGGGTTCTCACTTGTAGGTACGTCCTTTTTGGAAATTGTTTCAATGACTTTCCATGTTTTTGCTAAAGTACAATACATAGTCACGCATGCATTCTCACCTCGCCGTAATTTTATCCATCCTTTGTTTTTTTTCAAGAAAAACTTCGAAGTAAATTATTCTCATGTGTAAAGCTCTCAACGCTTGATTTTTATTTATGATTGCATCGGGGTGTTGACATATGGACGCCATAACATTCGGAAAATTTGACGGCGGGGAATGTCATCTCCAAAAATCTGGACAACGAATGTCCAAATTTATAAGCACTTTCTGCCAAAATGTCCAGAAATATCAAGATTTAGAAAAATTATATTTTTCATATTTATAATTAATGAATTTAGCAGCTGCCATAGACAAAACATAAAAGGAAAGCCAGCAATTTTAGATAATCTTTTATTTTACAAAAGAGGCAAATTTTGTGCTCCTCTTTTTTTGGGTTTTCAATCAATTGTGTGAACTGTAAAGTACAGCAAAATGTGCTCCGACGACTTTTTGTTGTTGTTGAATTTTTGACTCTTTCATGCCAGAAAGACTGATTTTGTGCAATTTTCTTCCCCATTTCTGCTTCAAAACGGATAATTTTTAAATGTTTTAGGAGAAATGTTTCCGAATATTTGCGAAACATGAGGAGTGCTAAAAGATATTTCTCAAAGAAGTCTTTGAAAAAGTTTGATATATTACTGTATTATGCAGGCGTTGAAACATACCGAGAAAGCCTTGATAAAGAACGACATTTTGAATCGCATTTTCTCCTATTTATTTCTACATTGTTTTCACACTATATACAATTGAAAATTTCAGGAAAGGACTCTTCTTCAATCTGAAAGCCAGGTTGGGCGAGTGGGACGCGTTGGCAGACAGCGAGCCGTATCACCAACAGGACTTCCGAGTGAAAAGTATCGTGATTCATCCGGAATTCAGACCACGGCTGGTGCTCAACGACATTGCCATTTTGGTTCTCGAACACCCGGTTCAGTTTTCCTCCTTCGTCTCGCCGATTTGTTTGCCATCCGAGGCGGAAAATGAACAGTACTCTCGGATTGAGAAATGCGTCGTCACCGGCTGGGGCAGGGACTCCTTTTGTAAGTTGTTGTCCTTATGGACAACAATATGTGTTACATAAGTATAATAATCGATTAATATATATATATGTATATATATATATACATATATATATGTACAAAGGGAATTACACCACTTAGTTCTGGCAGAAGAAAATTAGAATTTCGGGTAAAGCAAAATTTTGTTCACGGCCTGATTTTGTAATAAGGCCTTCTAAAAATAAGAGGGTATCCTGTTCTAAAATTATGGGAGAATCTATTTGTAAACATAAAACAGCCCTGAAAGAAAGGGCAAACAATTTTTGGATAAGATTTGAGTTGATTTACAATATAAAATATTGAAATTCGCTATAATTTTCCTCCTTGTCAAGATGGTTCATGTTAAAGCAGTCAGTCCCCAAATCAGGGCCATAATTTGCCCTGGAAAATAGTGTGGCACTAAATCGTGGGTATTGTGTTGTATTTGGGGCAAATTTTTTTGAGGGCTTTTACTACTGTTTTAGTAAAATAATTTAGTCTTGTTTGCAAAATTTTTTGGCCATTTGAGTTTTGCACTGTACAAGAGAAAAAACCACAGGAAATAATTTGAGCGTTATTTCCCTTCAGCATGTAGTGGTACAAAATATATTGGATTTTTGCACATACTGGGTCAAGTAAAAGAGTCAAGATTCAGTTTTGTATCAGCCTTTCAACAAAAGTGCAAAACTCCAAGATCAGGTGGAGTGATTTAAATTTTTTTTAAGAGACTATCTTTTGATGCAGAGGTCACCCAAATAAAACCACAAAATTACATGCAAATGCAGAAATCAAATTTTGAAAACTATCCTGAGCATGGACAGGTGATTCTCAATAAAAAAAATGGTGACATCCATAAGGAAATATTCCTCAATTTGATCTGATTTCTGCCTATTCTTCATTTTTATTGTGCAGGACCATGTTGAGGCACTGGGTGAGTTGGCAACTAGATCAAAGGTTTCCTAAATGAGAAAATAACAAAAGGAATTTTGTTGCAAGGGAATTTGTGGCACTATCCAGGGGTGGCACTAAATCAAGGGTTGACCATACTGTATTTGCATTTCAGACGGTAGGATGCAGAATGTGCTGAAGTTGATAGAAATCCCGACTGTGCCGAAGAGCACGTGTGAAGAAAAGCTCCGCGATACGCGATTGGGACCAAGATTCAAACTACATCCTAGCTTCATTTGTGCTGGTGGTAATGGAATTGATGCCTGCAAAGTAAGTAGAAGCCTATACTTTCCCATTATCTTACTTTTTTCAGTTTTTCGTTGATGATGCACAATCTCAGAGAAATGTCTTGAATTCTTATGCGGGTAGACCGACGTTCCCGGTCAACGTGGTTAGACTGTTCAAGTAAATTTTTTTGTAAATATCTTGCTAAAAAACATTTTTTCTGATCGAACGCGATTTCAATGTTTTCTCGGCCAACTTTAATGATCCTGAAACGAATTACAGCATTCTAAACTATGCTTTAGCATACTTCTGCGGTTGCAGGAAAAATCGAAAATGTTAAAACTTTTCTTAAAGGCTATTCTAGACCTATTGCGTAAAAATTTATGAATCCGCGTTTTATTGACGCGCTTTAGGCTTTTCTCGCTTTTCTTACCATTGTCGATTGAGGTTGTGCCATTTTCAAAAATATAAAATACAAGATTAATTTAAACCTTGAATTAAAGTTGGGTAAGACATATTTTGAATGTTTCAAGCTCTGAACAAAATTTTCCTCAAACTTGTTGGGTATGTTGTATATATGGAGCAAGATTATGTCCCCTTAAGCTAATAAAAATAATTGTAGATAAAGGACAATGTTTAATTTTGAGGAAGCTGCAGGTTTAAGTAAAATTAGTTTACCAGGCAATTTGGGCATAAATCATGCTGTTGATTATTCGGATGAGATTCAACCATTTGAGTATGCTTTTGAAGCATTTTAACCTTCTGCCAAAAAATCTCATGCAAGAGCTGCAATCATTGTCAGAATTTTACTGATGCTTCCCACAAAAAGGAAGAAAGGAACAGAAATGTGTAAATAAGTTGAGGAAAATCATTAGAAATTCACCAGAGAACTTCCATTTAAGAATATGACTGTAGAATGTGTTCGAAAAATGTTGCAATAACAGACAAAAGAAGAAATGTGTAGATTTGTTTTCCTGAGTTCATATCATTCTACATACAGCCTCAACATGCGTAGGCTAAGCTTCATTATTCTGTTCGTACTTCGTGGTATTTTCCATAAGAACTGGATTGTTTACTCAAGGCATTCAGATATAAATTATATTGCTGTGAAGCCATATCACCTCTAAAGCGTATTTTGAAAATTCGATACAATACAGCGGTCATTCCGTCAAACAACTCTTCACTTTTTTCTTTCGTTCTTTATATAGAAAATCAAACCGTGTCGATCGTCAGTGGATTGAATATATATACAAGCAAATGTTTTTTTAGTTACTTATTTATGCTCATGCGAGCTGAGAGATGAATTCTTTTCAATACTTCGAAAAGGATTAGGAATAATTCGGAATAATTCTCCTCTTCAACCCTCTCTGCAAATATTTTGTGCTTCTGAATGACGGATTATGAATTAGTTCTAAATCACGGGCACAATTTTCGCGCGCATAAAAATGTTTAAAAATAAATTAAAAATGATGATTTATTCAAGAGTTCCTTGCTGCTTAAGACACTGAAAGACAGTGATATTCAAAATGTGTTCTTATGCTCTCTGTCGTGCATGTCATTTGTAGCAAGAAATATTATTGGACATTCAGACTTGAAAACAGTTCTTGAAAAAGCTTTTTATTCACATAATTTGCGCAATGTTATTTGGATATTCAAAGTTTTTTTGAAAATGTTTATCTTTGAATTTACACTGTTATATGTCCATCAGAGTTTCCCTAGATAATATATTTTATTTATTTAAAAAAAATGTTTTTTTTATATGCGCACTGTTATTTGTCCCTCGAAGTCTCCCTATAAATTGTAAACCTATTCTTGTTTCATTTTATTTTTTTTCAGGGAGACGGAGGTAGTCCACTAGTCTGCCCATCGCTTCACACCGGAAGCGACGTTCAGTCCATCCGGTATGTGTTGACTGGGCTCGTAGCTTGGGGCATTGGTTGTGCTGGGATCCCCCCAGGCGTTTACGTGAACGTGCCGTACTTCATGCCTTGGCTTGCGCCTTTCTTGAAGGAATACGACCCCGGATACGATTATTTCGGTCATTCATGAGAATAATTGACTTGTTTACACAGTGCACTGCGTATTCTCACATTTTGGACTGATTAAAACGCCAAGAAAATGAATCGATCTCGTAGGTGAGCGTTTTCATAATTTTATTTCCTCTCAAACTATTGCTGCCAGTTCGCTGAAATTTTAACTGTAATGCGTACGAGGGTTGTCGATCCCAGTGTTCATTTGACGCGATCTCAGTTATTCTTTGAGTACGTGTAATTATAAAAAAAATCACGACAAATAGCCCATCTTATTTTAGAGTTCTAGAATTTTTTTCAGATTTTTAAAGGTTTTCAATCTACTGCATGATGAGTGAAAACTTCTTAGTTGCCACCAGACCATGTTTTAGGTGGCTACAAATTTGTCAGGCTAAAAAATATCTATTTATTTCTTGCGTCAATCATTCTCTAAAATTTAGAAACGACAATGGGTAAAACAAAACAACAAATTAAACTTTTAGCCAGCCTGAGAGACTTTAGCACCCCGTGCCATGGGTGGAGATAACTCTGAGAGTAACTGCAATTTGAATTTATCATGCGGTAAATTGAAAAAAAAATGTAAAACTTGCTCAGCTTTTGTTCGTCATTTTAAAAATCAAACCATGTCGATGTTCTGCAAATTAAGTACAGAGAAGCACTTGGTTACTTGACACGCATGTCAGCTGATAAATTAATTATTTTCAACACTTCGTCACGTGTTTGGAATAATTTTCCTCTTCGACCCTCTCATCAATATATATTGTCCTTCAGAATGACTCATTATGTGTTACATTTTGTTAAACAAGATCAAGTGAAAATTTTTAGCCAGCCTGAGAGACTTTCAGGTTTCTTTTCGAAGTCATCTCTTACAAAATTCATTGAAATTCAAAAAAATATTTAATTTTGTGCGAGCTTAAAATAGCGTGCGCGTTGATGGATCTGAAAAATTCCACCGTCTCCGAATACTACAGCATCAAACCTTTAATTTACAAAAATCATCAAACATATGCGTCTCTCTCGTGTACATAATAATCCAATTTTGGTCATCGAAGACGCCTTGGAGACGTAGTGAATGTGACATTGACGATCCCAGAATTGATTGACTCGTCTGACTTGAAAAAAATCATCAAACATATGCGTCTCTCTCGTGTACATAATAATCCAATTTTGGTCATCGAAGACGCCTTGGAGACGTAGTGAATGTGACATTGACGATCCCAGAATTGATTGACTCGTCTGACTTGAATACGACTGACATCAGTGAGGTCGAGCTGACAAATTGTGCAGGTCCCCGTTGTGAAAGTACGTCACCTCGAAGAGTTGCTATCAAATTAGCAGTCGGTGAACAGTTGTCTCTCAGCTGAAACACAGAACAACTTGTTCAAAGAGGAATGCGGAAAAAAAACATTGGGTTTGCATTCCATTGAAATTGAATTTCATCGGGCATCATATAGCTAAATATAGACACAGAACAATTCCGGAATTCGAAATGATCGGACACCAAATGAACCAATCAATCCATTTTTCATCAATTATTTCGAGATCAGTGACAGCATTCATACATGTCATAAGGTTTCCACCAAGCCCATTCCTAACATTTTTTCTTTTTCCCTTTAAACGTAACCCTAAACGTGCATGTCACGACACTACACAAGAGAAGGTGTTTTCACAAACGGCAAACACATTTGTGGAAAATTTTTAAAATTGAAGAATGCATTTTTATGCTTCTTTATTATTCATTCATTATTAAAGCCAGCCACAAAAATATTCCGTAAGTCAAAATTGTCGGAAACCACGCACGAACCTATCAATCCATTGAATCATAAATAGAAAACTACAGTGCATTCAATGCGGAATTTCTGCATTCCGAAGGTATTTGGAGTAAGTATTATAAAATTGAGAAGGAAATTTCGAAAGGGACTTGCCAGTAATTTTTTCTGTTTTGTAAATAATCACGAACCCAAAAACAATATTTGCGTAGCATTTTTAAATGTAAAAAAATATATGTGCATTGAAGCCAATAAAATTTTCGGAAATTTTACCGCCTTCGCATTTTTTTCAATAAAATTGGTTTTCAGACTTTTTGCTTAGTTTATAGGCGTCGTTTAGAAAACCAAGCTATATACGGCACTAAGAGGAACTTCTTACACCCCAAGACAAGCAAAACTATACGTACCAAAATTAGTCTTTTGAAGTTAAGTATTTTGAGTGGAGCATGTAATCGCAACAGGCTTCCGTGACGAACTGGTTTATTGTCAATATTACATTGTTTCCCCCTCCACAAATGCAATGCAACAGAGAAGCATTGTTGGGGTAGGGATTCCATGCGTACTTCAAGGGTTCTGAAGGTCCCAGCTTTGTGTAGTTGTAGCCATCTAAAAAGTCAAAACCTCCATCTTCAAAAAATTTTCTCGTTTGTAGATTTATTCTACACAACATTTTTTGGGCCTCGAGGAATCTGGATAATATTCACTGCATAAATTGTATGTCAATTCCAACGTATACTGCAGCATCTCGAGGAGAAAAAAAAAAGATTGAACCGCGAAATTTTTAAACTGCTTCATTCCACGCATTGAAACATGCCTCGGAAAATTGCGTCATAGGTTTTTATGTCGACGTTCAAGCAAATAAAGTCTCGCAGTCAGTTTTTTTTCTGAAATATTGATACATCATCTTTAAATCGCACCGGATGGGATGCAATAATTTTGTTCATACGTACTTGGTACGCAAACTTCAAGCGTACTGGAACATGTGTTTTGAGTAAAGCCTGATTTTTGGCATGCGCAAATTCCATCAGCGCAGGTACTTGTCAAATTCGAGCCACATGTGTCGCCAATCACACAACTGTCTCCGAGTTTCTGCACTAAATAAAAACATTGTTCGTTAATGCCCTATATGGATTTCAATTTTCGATGTTTAAAAAATAATTTTATAATGAATTTCCGCGTTTAATTTTAATCCAGAAAGGGGAAAACAAGGCCATTTTACAATTAAAGGTCGTGACATGTATTCTCCTGGCTTCAAATTTATGCATCATTTCGTTGTTACTTGCAGTCAAGTATTCGAATTTTGTCTGATACGAGCGAGATTTTTCCATTGATCTCGTGATTTTTCCTTGTGTTGGTCATAATATTTGAATTGTTTTGTTTGTTCCTATCTAAGCTCTTCCTAATTCCATAATTTTGGAAAACATTAAAAATGAGACAAAGAAGGCTAAAATACCAATCGTGGGCTAACTAGAATAATATTTCGATTTTACTGTACATTGAACCCGCTCAAGATCTAGTTTGAGATCCTTCAAATAAGATAAACAAAATTATGATATCAACAATTCTGAATTGAAGTTTCTCATGTGAAATCGTGAGTCTGAACCAGCATCAGAGATGGAAACAGCAGTACTTTTGTTATTTCACTGAAATCGAGATTCTTTGTTTTCGGTATAAAATTTATTTATGTGATTGAACAATTTTTTTATCATTACTGTACACAGATCATAACATTGGTTTTAATAGTTTGTACCGTTAACCTTTCTTGAAATCTTAGTGAAATTCTTAATGACATGAGATGAGGTATAACGCACGTAATCTTTTTATTTTAAGACAAGGTGCTTGGAACTGTCCTCATCTTCGAGGCGTCTGGGATAAAGCCAGCAGAACATTTGCATATTCCAGACTGACACACTGAGCCTGGAGTACTGGCAAGACATTGCCCAGTCCTCAGGCAAGTGTCCCCTAAACGGGTTGCTGAAGCAATCGAACAAAGGTGATATTTCATTCCTTTTTCAAATTCAAACAATAAAACTGACCGGTATTTACTTGAGTACTACGCGTAACTTTTTTTCTCTGAAAATTGAGAGGGAATCAAGATGGTAAGTATCATACACGGGTATACATTTGTAAAAGTTGTAAAAATTTAGGTATGCAGTATACGAGGGTTGTCCCGCTTAATTGAACATAACCTTGGGTATCGCTGGAGTGGGTACCACAGCAAATAAAATCTTATGATTTAGATCATGAAGATCTATGGTCCTGCGAATCTTTCAAGATTTTTCCAAAGCAAATTCAATTTTTGGCATGATGATAAGTGAAATCTTTCAAGTTTTTTTTCCTCAGTTCTTTACTCATGCCACTGGGTGCTAACTTTTGTCAGCAAAGCTAATAAATTGAAATTTTTATGTCCTTTTGAGCATGATTTATTCTACATTTTCTGGAATTTTCAAATTTTTGAGTGATTGTTTTGTTTGCAACAAACAAAAATCTAAGTGCATATGTTTCCAAGAGCAGGGGCTCATTTCCAATTTTTTTTCGTTTCCTCTTCAAAAACATCATCCAATAAGGTTTAGTTTCTGCGTGGGATAGTTTTCTTATTACCTCAAAATTTTATGAAAGTTCCGTATTTTTTATTTATATTTTTTATTTTATTAAGCCTCAAGGTCAGAAAGCAGGGTTTTTACAAGACGTTTTCAAGCCCCGTATTTGATTCTTTAATGAAAAATTGTGGACCCATTTCAATAATAGAAAAACTTAATGTAACATGGAAATAGTCGGAAATTAGTTGAATTCAAGATCAAATCATGTCTAAATCCGAATTCGGGTGCGCGTCTTACTTGGCGATAAAGTTTTATAAAAATTTTTGACTGAGGAAGGCGACTGGTACTCAAATGAATGCGGTTATTTGCAGTGATGCCTCGGCTAACCAATACACCTCTCCCAAAGAAAATGCCTGTATGAAGAGCTTCCAAAAACTAAAAATACTGCTTCGCCTTACGAACTTTTTCCAAACAACTTTTTTTTTTCTCACACGCATCATTTAACGTTTATCTCTGTCTCCCTTGCGAGAACCAGCAGTGACTCGTGGAACGAAAGTTTGTTGGAACGAATTAAGATTGTTAGGTGAGGCACCACTGGTATTTTACTCCGAGCAGGACACCTACTGAACCCTTGCGTGACCGGTTCGTGCCGTCACTTCAAAAAACTTAACGTCGGTGTAGCGAAAAGAGGCAAGACTCTGTTTGTTTCTCGTAAGCGTAGACAACGAACCGTTCTAAGCAGTATCTGCGTCTAAGGCAGAAGGGATACCACTGCAAAAAAATAAAAAGAAGAGCCAGATACGGTGCATCAAAATAAATTCGCTTTCGGCTCTTCGGCTTCTGCTAGAATAACGTCCATTTTACGAATTGTTACAAATTTCCAGAAAGATTTAAAGCCTGATAATTGCACTGTTATTGTGTATTATGATGCACTATGATACGAGTGATTCAAAATTTTATTTTAGTTTAATATCTCTAAATTATTAAATTTCTAATAATTTGAGATTTTGAGTCAGAGTTCGACTAATAAGCACTTCGCATCAATGTAAAATACAGTACGTGAAGAAAGTCTTTCCTCATTCATCAGGAATTTTTCATAAATTGCAGCCTCGACTTGGACAACTTCTTTTTCACGAATTAAAAATTGAAGACAATACATGCATTCTGCATAACAAAACATGCGTTGAGACCGAAAAATACAGCTTTCATTGCTGGAAGTACTGCTTGTATTGGAACATAATTTTGAGGTTTGAGATGCAATGCGCATATATTCAACACTAATGTTTCCTGATGTTAATGAGTACATTTGGATGGCTGGCGGATCCGTGCACGATAAAAAAAAAATGTACCCAGTGAAAAACACGATCTACTTGAAATATTTTCATTACGTGACAGGGGTCTTTGCTCTCGATGCTCAAGTTTTTTTCTTTTAAATTAGCAGAAAGAATTCATTCTCAAATACTGAACATGATGTAATAGCTTTTTAGGCTGTCTAACCTGGTATGCAAGTATCCAACGTTTGATTGGGTATCCTGAATTGCACGTAGTTGTTGGCTTCACAGACGCACTTTTTCGAACCTGCATCGCAAGTTGACCCTGTCACTCGAGCCTGGCACAAGTCACCAGTGACGCAATCCTCTCCAAGTCCAAGAGCTGTCGCAAACATAAAAATAACATTAAAAACAAGGGCAAATGCATGACCGTATTTACTTCAGCACGGAAGGAACATGTTTATTCTTCAAAAATTGGTTTAAAAATGAGAGAGCGTTGCGAAGGTGTCTAAAAAAAATTTCGTCGTCTTCGATTAGCGGATAACGCAAAATTACCGATTTTGGTCAATTAGGGAATCGTTTGAATACAAAATAGAATTCAAATACCATAAATCTTTCACATAATTTTAAATTCGGATTGGGAATAAGAGTCAGAACCTCGCCTAATTTTGGAAGTGTTTGGGAGTTTTTGAGTTGGCAACGGCATCAATCATGAAAAACAGAATCTTGTGATTCAGAGTAAATTAAATTTTTACAATGGGAGTGGATCATACATTTGATGTTGAAGACCGTTTTCATTTTGGATACTAGTGAACAAATGAAGGAGCGTCTTATGATCGCGATGTCACTTCACATTCAAGTAAATATGGGAAATTAAAAATCTAAATCGATTTAAAATAAAGTAATTGAATAAAAACTGTAAAACGTCACAGCCAATAAAATGATCATTATTTTTTATCGATTTCCCTATAGTTTCCATGCAATATGAAGACTGGCAATATATCCTGTACTTCGGTTGCATGTAGATCCATAACGTATGATGTTTGTCCCAGTGCATCTGCATATTGAAGTACCATCAGCATTCTTCAGACACGTTGAATCGGGTGATGTGGCCAAGCATTGATCGCTGATCACGCAGGGTTCGTCCAAGCGCTTAACTGAAATAGAAACGTTGACAAGCTGAAAGCCACTGACATCTACCTTCAAACGTAGCAACGAGCTCGTTTGGAGATCTTTCTTTCGCTGAATAGGTGTCTTGGTATGTATCACCTGGCAGGCACGTTTTGCCATTCGCGTCATTGACGTATCGTACCGGACATGAACACAGCATCGTGGGATTATCGCAAATGGACAAGTTTGTGACTCGCCAGCATTGTTCGTCGACTGCGCATTTGCCACCGATCGAAGAAACTGCAAAAGAGGCCACAGTGATAATCTAAGTCTGCTCGATCAATAAGTGCTTCAGCAACCCCTACTAGTAAGCGCTCACTTTTTCCCTTGACTTCCTTGCGTGTTTTTTACGCGTTTAAAGTTTTGAAGTTAACCAGACTCCTTTATAAGTGGTTATTTATATTTTTACAGTAATTCTATTACATTCCGCTAGGGGTGCGTGGATCGGTGCTGCTCGCAACGCTACATTATTCCGTAATTTTTCGTTGCGCACTTCTAAGAAACATAAAAAAGCTTCACGTCCAAAAAATTTGAAAAAATCCATAAACAGCAGTAGTACAATCAATGGGAAAATGTTGATTGGCAGGCTACTTGGAATGCATTTCGATGAACTTGAAACCATGAGGAAAACTCTCGCAGCTTCACAAACCGACGTCGTGAAAAATAAGATGGTTAGATTTTCTTGGTGGCAATTTGTTTAAAGTCAATTGGCAGGCTACTTGGAATGCATTTCGATGAACTTGAAACCATGAGGAAAACTCTCGCAGCTTCACAAACCGACGTCGTGAAAAATAAGATGGTTAGATTTTCTTGGTGGCAATTTGTTTAAAGTCCGCGTCTCGTCATTTCAATGCAAAGTGGAATCATGAAATTATAATTTTCCTGAATAACATGTGACGCGCTCACACATTTTGTCTTCAATGTGGAAGCATGATTTATTTAGGCGACATAACGGATTAAAAGCATGTGGAATCGCTTAACAATTAACGATTTTCTCTCCATAAAGAATTTCTTTGGTCGACGGTCCCTTAAATTTCGTCGATCCCCAGATTTTTTTAGTGACTCTCTCTATCTCTCTCGTCCCTCTCTCATTTTCAAAATGGATATTGCGATCGAATACTTGTGTCCCATTAATCGTAAAATAAGAAGCAGAAGGGCACACAAAAATAATTTCACCTGGAAGACAAGCCGACGCCGAAGGGGCGTTGATGAAGTTCAGACCGCAAATACAAGTTTCGCCTGAACAAATGGCCGAGTTATATTGGCTGCAATCTGCATCCGAGCCACAAATGCGACCTATAACGTTTTCTAGATACGAGAAGGAGAAAACAAAAAAATGCCACGATTTTGAGCGATTTTCCGAAGAACTGCCAGCACAAGACTGCGCTGAATAGCCGCATCACTCAACTGTAGATGCAATTCCTCAAAGTCGCGTCCGGGATGTAATCGAGTTTGCAGGTGCACCGACCTTCAGTACACTCCGAGTTGCGTGTTCGCACTTGACATCGTTCGGAACTCCAGCAATCGTCGCCGAGTGCCGGATCCCCGGTTTCCTGAGCGGGTTTGCCTTGAAAAATTTTGACGGTCCCTGAGTCGATTGGCCGCGAAATTTCGATCAAAAATAACAGAACAGCAGCATCAACTGTATCACCGTCAAATACGTTGAAATGATTCCTCGCTCTATGTAGAGTAAGTTGACGGAGTGCATTAACGTGTCGTAACACATATAATCGTACCCCGAGTGCTCCAATATTTTTCTTTCTTTAAAACTAAAATTTTCAATTACAAATTGCAAGATGTTAATACAACCGTGGAATGTGGTTATACGTCTCTTGATTCAAACATTATTCGACACTCTCATCTCTGAAGACAGAAAGAAAGGCCTACATGTATGTTTTCATCCTTTAAGGACATTTTTAATTTGAATGCAAGCGTAGATTTTTCTTAGCAGCAGACATTTTAAGCTCAGATTTTTTTGAAGCATTTCAATATTCAAATACTGTTCAAAGACCTGTATTCGTGACAAGGAAAAATGTTGATAATGAAAGAAGGATTCGGATAGAAGAACCACAATCTTTTCCTTTTTACCATCGAAGAATTGTAAAGAACTCTTTGAGTAAGACAGTCTGGAGCTCAGGATTTTTTTTTTTGGGGTTCAGGGATTGATTCAGCTGAAGTCAAGATGCTTTCGATCGAACTTTTACCATGAATGAATCTTATAAATGCCTACCAAATAAATCCAAGTGCATAGAATTTGACCATTGTTGATTTGACATTTGTCATGCACTTGTCATGAGAGTTTCACGTAAATATTTTTGGTCAATTTGTTGCCCTTGATTGAAGAAAAAATTTCTGAACAGCAACAACTGATAATTTTTCCAATCGTCGAAGGATAATTGAAAAAAATATTCGCTGCTCAAATAAAATGGCAATGTCTAAATATCTCCGCATTTCCAGCTGATGTTCTAAACTATCTACAGTATCAATTTTCTAAATGCTCGTACAACTGCGAATTCCGTACTTATACATTTTAACCACAATAAATCGGACCTTCCTAAGTCAAATACCTCCCTATTCATATTTTAAAAGCCCGACTCTGAAATAGCTTAGAAACAATGCATTAAAATCTTCCCTGACTTGACTTTCCCCTCCACAACCCCATAACTGGGATTTTCAGGTGGCCTTTTGGCTATACAGTATTTTTAGTGACAAAGAAAAAGAGAAAAACAATACACATGTAACTTTATGCGTTTTGAAATTACAGTATGTGAGAGACTAATTGGGCAAATTAACCCTTGCCACCAACTCCAGCATAATTAAAAAAATATATAATAAGCAATTTAAGTGCCAGAATATCACCAATTGCAATGTCCTGCAATTTTCCTTTGCCCCCCCCCCCCCCCCCCCCCCCGCAACAAAAATGCTAGTTTCCATAACTTGAAACCTATCCTTCACTCGATTTTTTTCTTATGGTCCCTTGAAGTTTGGCTTGAAAAGGTTTGACTGCTGTGTGGTGCTGATAAAAAAATTAAATGAATATTAGACAGTACAGTATTGAGAACAATTACACGGTATCTTCATGATATTTAGGGTATTAAATATGGGTCACATTTATTGATGGCGGGCAGCACTTCGGAACAAGTTGGCCTCACATAGAATTACTGTATACGTAACTAACGGTTTTATGTTGTGAATATCATTCGTCGCCATTTTCACTAAATTCCTCTATTTACTGCCCACTGCTCACACTGACAAACCTCGGGTGATCCACTGAAGGATATTGGTGCTCCAAGGCGAGTACCACGACGAGTCCTGAGAAAGTACCTGGCCGACTGTATTAGCTTGTGCTTGAGTCTGGCTCAACGCACAGACGAGCAATACAAATGAGCCCCAGATTGAAATACCACACTCGCAGAAAACGGCGAATCGAAGAGACATTTCTCACGCGACTCACACGTGGAAGAAACTAGCACTAGTTTCTCGTAATAAAAAAGTCATAAGGCTTTATGTCTCCCTTTTACGGCCTCAAGAGCGCAGTTCATCGAATGAACTCATGAATCGTTCGATATCCCTAAAGCCTAAAAAAAAGGCACCTTGAAATAAAAAAAAGTCTCTTTTGAACTCAGGGTTTTCGACATGCCGGTTGCCATCATCAGTTAGTACTTTGTTGTACTACGATTCTATCGTTGCGTGTGTCTGATAAAATGGAACCGCATTTAATGACGAACGCTCCAACATTTAGGGCGTCAATAACGTTGAAGCATGAGAGATGCGCAATTTTTGTCGCCTATTTTTGTTTCGCTGCTGATGTTGCATACATGAGGTACAGTATTTGTAACGAAAAATACCCCGAGGAACGGTATGAAAATCTGTGACAAAATTCCGCCTCGGAAGTGCTCACCTTCTTGCCGCGAATAAGTCAGTCATTTCATTTGCGGACGACGTGAACCAGAACCACGTGTTTTTTTGAGTCGAGATCCTTAACCTGTGGAACCAACATGGAAATACAGGTGGACTCTATTTGCGAAGATCTTGTTTACAACGATTTTTTCTGTACAATGAATTCATGGTCCCAGCATAGCGTTCTCACCCAACGCCTCATACTAAAGGGGTTCTGTGCAGCTAAAATATCTCTATAATAAGAAGAATTTTTTTCTGTCTTTTGAATTTCGTTTTAGAGAGAATCCTTTTACACTTTGGATGGGTTTCTTTTCTTTTTGATCACTGCAATTGAACTGGTTAGGTAAATGTCCTGAATTTTTTATCATCCCGAGAAACAGATAAATCCAACAAAATAAATGAGAGGAAGTTCAAGAAATGTTCCAGTCCTGGGTATTTTATTTTTTTGTGCGCTGATATCGATTTAAAGTTGGGTTCCCACGGATTAAGTGACAAATAAGCCTTGGGGCACGTGGAGTTGCAACCACTTACCTTCGCAAATATTGGAGAAACTCCCAGGTTGTATCATTGCCCCTGGGAATTTCAGGAAGGGGTTCCGTGTACAAGAAAAAATCGATGTTTTGGGCGGACATCCTCAACTTGAAGGAAAAGGATTAAATGGAAAGCGTTGACCCAAGGGTGAAATCGTTTCTATTTTTATTTTCGGTTTATCACTGGTGGGGAATTGAAGATTCCAAACACCTGACAGGTATATCGATTTGCAGAAACAATCCGGGAAACCACTTAGGAGAACTCACCCTTTTCTAAGATTCTCGGATTAGTACCATAGGCTTCAGGAATCGATCTCGTAAAAGTGCTGGTCTACCAGGACTCGGCAATCAAGGAAGAAAACAACCTGTCAAATGACTGAAGAATGATAAAGGCCGTAAAAGATTCAATTCATCATTGATTCGATTCACTCGAAAGAATAAATGATGAATACGATGATTCTGTTCTGCTTCGTAAGTTCCTGGATTTTGCATCGGAACTCGAACATTTTATTACATGATAACGAACTATATTGAATTCGTCAAACTGCTAAATTCAGAACGAAAAAATTCCTCAAAAATGCACCGTAAAATGGAAACACTGTAGTTCGATTCTTTCGAATAAAAGACTCAATTCAGTATTGATATCAATCATTTGGAAGGAATAAATGATAAATAAGATGATTCTATTCTGCTTTTTACGTTGCTGGAGTTTGATTTCAGAAATAAAATTTTCATTTCTGTCTACTGAATGAGGCAAACCGCTAAATTCAGGGCAAAAAAACCTCTCACATTTCTGTTTTTCGAATTTTTTGAATTTAAGTTTTATGAGTTGAACAATATTTAGGATGTAATATTATCGTCGCATTATTGAACAAATTAGTGGAAAAAATAATGGTCAATTTAAATTTCTGCGCATCTCTAAACGTGCTTGTGAGAGAATTTGAGTTCCGTTATCTTGTGGAAGTTGACAGTCAAGCTTTCTGCACCGTATTATGAAAATATTTTTTGCGCGAATAGAACAAATAGGTCTCCATTCGGGAAAATTTCAAGCTTACGTCTTAAACTTCCATTCTTACTTTATTTAATATACTTCAGTACTGATGTGAGGTTTGCCTCTCGGAATGCCCGGAACTTGAACATTCAAGTACCACATTCCTCTCTAATATATTGCACCCCATCAGGGATCCAACTACCTCCTTTCTCCAAAATTGTCATTCCTTTCTCTCTCTTCCTTTTCCAATAGGAAAAAAAAGTGTGCGTAAAATGTACGAAAAACGGAAACAGCGAATCGTCGCTTTGCGAATGCAGTTTCAGGCGAGGACCCGTATCGAAGATAGTATAGGCATGATTCCACAAAAGTCCTAAAGCTTTTACCTTCCCCAGTACAGCACTTTTTTGCTACTATTCATGTCAATCATGGTTGTAATTTTGCCCTGTTGCGGTACTTTTCTTCAAATCGAAATAAAATCTGTAATTTTTCCATTCTGGATTTATGAAGTTACTATTTGTTGCGTTGAAAATCATTTCAGCGAATATTTTCGCGTGAGAGAATAAAAAATATTGCATTCCATCAAACGATGCAGCAGAACACCAGAATTTCAAATAATTAAAGACGGAAAGCTTGCTTGCATTCGCCGGTGAGTAATTAAAAACTTCATTTTATTCTACAAAAATAAGGGTGTGTAAATTTTAATTTCAAGGATGCAAGATATACGAAAAATCAGTTGGCTTAAGAAGAAATTTGAATAACGATGTGTGCAGACCTGATGAACTTAGGATGCATGACCATTCGCATAAATGTGGATTACCGGAGACGGAATAAGTCAATTCACCAATGCTTACAACGCCGCACAGAAAAATATATAATCAAGTAGTTTGTTGTCCAGATAATCAGTCCAAGTAATTCTCGGTCATATGCAGGGGTTGAAAAATTCCATTTGTATAACCAAGAATAATCCCTGCATGATCCAAAATTTTCAAGATAAAATAAAAACGTTGTATATGAAAGGCGTCCCTAAAAAAGAAATCCAAACATCGATGTTTTTTTTACAAAAATGTGACCGCTGTGGAGAAAGCCAGGATGACTATTATTTTTATTTGGATACCTGTCAAATCAACTTTCGAGAACTTGAGTTTAATTAAAGGGACATTAATTTACGTTGGATCTTAGTACTTCACAAAGTTTGTAAAATTTTGGTTTTATAGAGTCTGATATCGTAGTATCATCGTATTCAAACGTCTGTGGATCGAAAGCAATTATAAGTTAAGAGCAGGTTCGTAAGCCTCTGCTAAGAACAAGACTGCACATGGCTTTCCTACCCAAATTTCCCTTCAATTTTGAGTTAAATGAATAATTATAAACACGGAAATCCCTAGAAATTTTTCGAGGATCTTCCCGCTCATTTCGTGTCGCCTAATGTAGGGCTGCACTGGAGAAACTTTCTTACAAAAATTGCCCAAGATAAGTATCTTCTCCAGAAATTAATACATGCAGCTGAGCTCTACAAGAATTTTGTTTACAACGATTTTCTCTGTACATAGAATTATTTGACAGTCCCATAGGCATAGGGTTCTCTCCCAATGTTACGGGGGTTCTCTATACAACGAAACTCATTATACAACTATTTTTTTTGGCCCCTTGGATTATTTAACGAAGAGAGTCCACCTGCATTCACGGAATTAAAATCACATTGAATATAGGAGGCAATTCAATGCAGTAATTTTGTTCAAAAGTCTTTTTTTGCATACCCATAAACAAATAAAACCTTTTAAAGCAATTATTGAAAAGTAAAAAGACCTTCTTAAGAACACATTGTTCCTGCTTTTAATTTCTTGTTCGAATTCCTGCTTTTGACGATTTCATCATTCATATGCAGCCACGACATAATTTAATCCAATTTGAAGTGGGATTGAATTTACGCTAGATTATTCCTCAACTTATTATTTAATAAATTAAATTTTACAACCCAAAAGAATGTAAACTAAAGTTCCCATCGTGTGCAGGGATGAGCTTTTTTCAAAATTGTAAGTAAAAAAAAATATACGGCATGCGTCTTACTTGAAGGCGGGTGGTACTAAACAAAATATGGCATACTGGAATATATATAAACTGTGTCATGCTTCAAAATAGCGCGGCTTCAAAATTTTTTTTTTTTCTTATAGGCAAAGCAAAAGGCAGAAACTTCAGTCGTAACCCTGGTAAAAACGACGTTCTCGGGCTCTGATGAGAGCGGAATAAAACGTCAGGCAGCGAGAGAAGCGCAATTCCGCCGAGGATC
>CAJPEX010003945.1:0-23710 GCA_905338405.1 Notodromas monacha
CGAAAACCTTGTAGAAGAGATTTCAACCCAAATAAGAGAGGGGAAAAGAATAAATAAGGAAATCAGTTTCTGGGTTACAGTATGTAAAAAACTCTCACTTTATAGCCATCCTCATACTTTGTGATATAAAATAGGCTAACCAGAGAAGATCTGAAATAAACAAGCTTTCCAGCAGAGAGCTAAAAATGATGTTTCAGCAGAATTTCCATCAGCCATGGATGGATGTTGGGCACTTATAGTGAAGTGACAATTATTGATGAATGCAGAAAGGCCCCAAAATGCCCACAATTTGGGGACGCTTGACACTTTGACAAACCAGACCCAACACCTGGACAATGTCTCAGCATGTATGGAGCCTTTTCCAAAAAAATTTTGAGTGATTTTTCCAATTATATTTTTCTAAATTTTTATATATCAGGGCCTCAGGGGAGACTTTTTCTCAAATATTGATCTATGCAGAAGAAGAACCAATCAAAAAGATTCCCATTGAAGTCTGTAGGAAAATGGGGCAGCTGACATGTAGACATTCTGACACATGGACAAGCTTCAAGCACCAATTGCACCTGCATCTTATGGGGTAACACTGTATTTGAATAGTGTCCAACACAACTCACATTTCCCTCTGTCATGGCACCAACAAAGACTGGCACAATGAATCCTGGCACTGTGGCCACAGTGTTGGTGAGAGCCATGAGAGTGCCAGCAAAGTTGGGTGCAATGTCAATGTGGTTGGTGAGGTAGCCAGAGTACATGCCAGCAATGCACATGATACCAATGGTGATGAGTCCAACAGCAGCTGTGCGGTTACATTCCATGTATGTGACAGCCACCAGGCAAATGGCTGGCACAATGGATGCCAGGGCAGTGGCAGCCTTGCGGAACACAGTGGTGGAGACCATGTTCTTCTGCTTGAGCATGGTTCCTAGGGAGCCCAGGATCATGCCAAAGAGCCACATACACAAATATGGCAGTGCTGACAGTGTGGCATTTTCTTTGATGTCAAAGGCCAGGATGCTCTTCATGTAGATGGGCAGTTCCACAAGCAGCATGTACCAGCCCCAATTGCCACATGTATGGGCAATGAGAATAGCCCAGAATGGCATAGAGGTGAACACTGCCTTCCAAGGAACTGGTTGTCTCTTTGGCTAAGACAATAATGTGCAATTATTTTTATGGCTGATTCAAAGCATGGTAAAACCTATTGTTACAATGAACTCCCAGACACCTCATAGAATATTTCTTATGATGAAATATTTTTATCAATATTCAAATGGTTTGAACACATGTCAGACAACTTTTGTGGGAAATGGGGCGATAAATACAGTACTATAAACAAAGTGCTTCTAAACCTGGCAATACCAGACCTGTCATACCTTATGAGTATATCTCCAAAGAAATGAAGAGCATGTGTTAAGAATGCATAGTACTCTCCTTTCACTAAGCCACCTTCACTAAAGCTTCATTAAAGCATGAAATGATACATATGCATTACAGTTGAACCTTGTTAAGTCAAACCTCCCAGAGTTGAATATCTCCCTATGTCTAACACCTCCCTAAGTCTAACACCACTCTCAGTTTAATACCTCACTAAGTCAAATACCTCCCTGAGTAAAAAAAAAACTTCTGAAGTCAATTTATTTTCAAAGCCTTGTAGGGATACCCTTAGAAGCATTTTATCAGTAACCTCTCTAACTCAAAGGCTTTTCCTCTCAAACCTCCCTGCGTAAAACTTTCTGAGGCTTTATGCTACAGTACTTTCTTGTCACAGTAAGGATAATAGCAATAAAAATCAAACTTGATGTGTTTTGAAAGGAAGTTAAAGACTAATGGGGCAAATGAGCCTTTGCATACAAGTTCAGCATCTTTTCAACTCTTTCAAGTATACATTTTAGGCCCAGATTATTACCAATTATGATCTCTGCCAATTCTTCAATATTTCCAACAACAAGAACACTTGTTTCTTCAACTAAAAACTTCTCCAACTCCAAACCTTCCTGAGTAAAAACCTCCCTAAAGATGCATTTTTTTGCTTGCCCCTTGAAATTCAACTTGAAGAAAGTGTGCATGCAGGAGAAACACTATATTGTCAACCCCTGTCTAACAGACTTGATTTGTGCAAGGGACGAGTCTGTTAGACAAAAAGTCCTTTACAATTACATAAAATTACATAAAAAATTAAAAATTTCAATTTTCAACACTAATTTTAAACCAAAAGAAGTCTGTTTGGCAGATTTTGTCTGTTGGGCGGGAGGAAAAACTGCTTGCAGAGCTGGTCTGTTTGGCGAAAATCCCTTATACATGGGAGGTCTGTTAGGCGGGGGGCCACTGTATACACATTCTTCTGAAACTTATTCATTTTTACCTGTTAATTTTTTTCAATTGAGTAAAAAGATTCAACATAATTTTCATTTGACAGGATGCATGTACATTCTGAACTGTAGCTTTAAAAATTCTCAAGAAATATGTCAAGTGCAGTTTTTCCAAATACAATAGTACATTATCTGTGCAGAAAGTTTATATTCTCAGAAAGAATTGGAATGCTGCACCAAAAACTAATCCAGTCAGAAACAATTGCTTTGAGAAGGAGCATTAAAGTTTCTCTGATAAAGGATTTATCTTGTTGCAATCTAGCCAAGAAGCAATTTGGTGGAAAAATATTACTTGTTACAACCAGAACCTCAATGAAATCTAGTCAGAAGGTTGATGACAATGGAGGTAACTTACCTTTCCCTGCCTCTCAGTCCTGGAACTGTCACTATTACCCAAGGAAGTGAGGATGTAAGAGCGTTCCTCCTCTGAGATGAATGGGTGTATGGAGGGGTCATCATAGGCAAATAACATCCAGAGCACATACCAAACCAGACTGAGTCCACCCTGGACATAGAAAACGGATTCCCAGCCCAGAGAGGCAGCCAGAATGCCAGAGAATGGAAGGGAAAATACAATTCCCAAAGCAGTGCCTTTTTGGAGTGAGGAGAAAATTATAAAAATATAATATAAAATATCAAGATCAATGTGAGAAAAAACGAAGAATGATACACACACAAAATCTGTTACAAGTGAATATTCATAAAATGTGAAAAATTTGCAAATGGTGACTACAAGAACTTCTTTTTTGCATCATTCTGTCTTTGCCCTTCAATTTCAGAAAAACTATAACAAAGTCCTGTATGTCCAAATGAGTTCACACATTCCCATTTCCAAAGAAATTTCAATAAACAATGCAAAAAAAAGTGTTTGCATAAAAGTTTTGTGTGGAGGACTTTACGGCAGGTATTTCAAAAAGTTTCTGCATGCATGCAAACATTTTACGGTATTTTACTGGTATGCAGAAAATGCTACAGAAATATCCCAGTCCACAGAACATTTTATGAAAATTTGCCAGTCTGTGTGTCCAAAAAGGTTGGGGAACACTGCATAAGAGAACCTGTACCAGCTTTGGTTTCACATAAAAATGACCTAAACATAATCACACAGAAATTACCAGCTGAAATGAATCATTTTTATGATGACTACCATATACAATAATGCCACATACTTTGCAGGCAGCATTGTTTCTCTGCAAGAGCATATGGGAATATGTTCTCATCAGTCAATCATAGAAACAAAACTAGTAAATTCCAAACAATCAAGGCATTTTAAGCAATATCTAGATCAAGTAAACCACCTCATCAACAAAAGCACACATGGTACAGGGCTGCCATACCTGCATAGACAGCAGAGGAGATGCATGAGCGCTCAGCTGGTGGGGCCCAATGGGCCAGGAGAACATGGGTGGCAGGGAAGGTCACACCACCTCCAATGCCCTCCACAACTCGCATTGCAATGAACAAGACATAACTCATTTTGGCTGCAATTGGAGACAGAATTGTGGCAACAGCATTCATGAGCACTCCAATGCCAAACAGGTGTTTGGCAGACAGCATTTCTGACAATCTGCCACCAGGAATCTGGGTCAGGATGTAGCCCCAAAAGTAGGAGCCCAACACCAAGCCCTGTACTTTTCCACCCCAGACAAATGGTCCATCCTTTAGTCAAAAACAAATTAAGAAAAAGAGATGACAGATAAATCAACATAAGGGGAGTTTATGAATATTCTGCTGGGTTTTCTTGGTGACAGTCTGAACTGTAATGTAAATTTGGAATCAGTCTTCCATTCAAGTGATTCTATACCCACATCCATAAGCTAATAATTTCAGATTATTGTGCAATAGGATAGGATTGGGTATATGAGCTGCGAATTTTGTGGCAAACTAGGTTATTCATGCCTAAGGATTTACGTCATATTAATTGGTAGTAGAGTCTTTGAGATTGTTAAAGCAGTAGGTTGAGTTTCTTCAAAATCATTTAATATTCTATTCACTCAATTTATGCAAGGACAGTATGCATTTAATATTTGTATGTGTAAAATTCTGTCATGACCAATTCCATGGTAGCACAGTTTCAATCTAATGCACCTTGAAAATATGACCCAAAGAAAAGGCTGCTGATGAAATCTACAAAAATTGCTATGAATTTGTTCACTAGCCTTACAAATAATGCAGTACTGAAAATGTTTTATTGATTTTATTTCATTATTTCATTCCACTTAACACACATGTACATTCACTTTTCTTTCTTTTTGCGTTTTGAGATATTTTATGCTGGGATTATGAATTACTTCTTGGGTTCCAGGTCATTGACTCTATTTCAGTAACTATTTGTGAACCCTATTTTCTTTCCTACTTGAACTTTAAACCCTTCTTCAACAACAATGGGTCATGTTGACTTGTTTCTCAAAACAAAAGTTTACATGGATCAAGTTTTCTCATCTTTGAATAACAATTTTGAATGGTCTTGAATCTCATGAGTAAAGTAAGCTCACATCAAAATTTGAGGATATACAGTACCCACAAAGGCAAAATACGGTATGGACAGTTTTGAAGTGAGGAAAATCAATTTGACTTTGTTTGCACTTGGAAATCCCACAGTCTTCAAATTTGGAAAGAGTCACTCACAGCAAAACCATCAGCTTTCGTCCCATTACCATCAGCAGCACAGGGAGACACTCCACCACCATGTCCATGATGTCCATCACCATCTGCATTTGCAATGGCAGTGTGGTTCAGCATGGCCACAATTGCTACACTCAAGTTGACCTTGAGTCCATAGATGATGGCCATACCCATGGCATTGAGAAGCGCCAGGACATAGCGCATTGGGATGACTCCTGGAAAATATGACACAATATTTCACAAATCTTCAAATGTAAGAAGGTTATTCTTTTGAAGTTTGGGAGAGGGATAAAACAGGCAGGAAGCAAGATTCATTTTCTGCAAAAGAGAAAGTACAGTACAGTATTGTGGATCTTGAAGAGATTGGGTTACCTGAGTACAGTCCACCCCTCCCATTACAGACCACCTGCCTAAGGGACTTTTGCCTAACAGACCACCTCTGGAGGAAGTTTTTCCTCCAGCCTAATGGACAAAATCCACCTAATGGACTTCTTTTGCTTTAAGATAATTAGTAAAAAGTCAAATTGTTAATTTTTTAGCAATTTAATTCACATGACAGACTTTTAACATCACAGACTAGCCTGTTTATTGCACAAATTGAGTCTGATCATCTGATGTGCAGGAGGTTGACTGTAGTCTTGTAATTGGTCAAAACTGAATGTTTTCACAATTATTGGAAATGTGGATGACCTACATTGTATCTTCCTACTTCCTAGTAACAGGTTGCAGGATTAATTGCAACACAGCAAGAGAGCACACAGGGTGATTTAACAATTGAAGGCCATTGGCCTTGACAAGAATTAAAGCCATTTCATTTAACCCATGAGAAGAGTGAAAATGAATTTAAAGGGAAAGGAAAAGGAATTTTTTCTTTTTCTAGGATAACACAGGGCACATTATTTACAATATGTTTGCAATTACTCAACATTGTGGAACCAACTGGCAGGAATAATACAGTTTAAAGTGACAGACAAAACAGCAAAGACAAAACTGTATAGAATGAGGCACTGTACACTTCCAAAGTGAAATTGTTTTTATCTAATCAAGCAATGGAAATTCAAATTCTTTTTTTATGTGCAACAAAAGGTCGAGCCCCAGAAAACAAAGGTATCTTTCTTTTTCAATTGAGTTTACTTTGTTTTCAACAAGCACTACAATGTTTGTTAGCATGCCGTGTATGTTTTATTTCATTTCGTTTACTTTTTAACTTCATTTACGGTCTTCTCAACAGAATGACAGCTTTTAAGATTTTCATTTCAAATTTTCTTTTTATTTCTTTAGATTCCTTTCAAAATTTTCAAAAGATAAGATTATGTATGAAATTCACGCAACTGTATTAATACAGGCTCTAATTTCAGCATATGGTCACAAACAGAGGCGCATATACTCACTGAATCCCATGATGCAACAGATGTTTCCTGCTGCAGTGTAAAGCTGTCCCACTCAGAATCAGGAAAGAGCTATATACTATACAAGGTACTGTACACTATTGTATTCTCTCACCCAGGAAAATGCCACAAAAAGACCCCAAGCCTTATTGTAACCCCAACAGCTGCAGTTAAAGTCAAGCTGGAAGGGAAACCCAGCACACACACAAGCTACTGCAGCAAGAAAAGCCAGCAGCAGAGGCTTTTAGTTCTGCAATGGGTCCTGGATCAGACGTGAATGGCGTCATCCTATGGCGTTCACACGTGCTGAGTCTGCTCCCTTTCTGATGCGGAGTAGTACAGTACAGTATATGGACATGCGCCTTGGCTGAGGGCTACAGCAAAAGGGGGTCAACACAGCAGATGAGTCTGTGTGCTGCTGAGGGCATCAATAAGGGAGGACAAGGCTGGGGTATTCAGAGGGGGTATCAACAGAGGTGCTCTCTGTATGTAAGAAGCAACCTGAGCACCCAGGTAAAGACCAGGGACATCCTTGCATTAACCCTTGTGTGGCAGAGTCAGAATATTCTTTTTTTCAAATATGTTGTGCCCATGAGCACTGGAGATTTTTTTTAAATCCTATGTTTCTACCAGAGGCCTAATTTGGGGGAAATTTCAATTGTATTTATAATCCAAAAGAAAATTTTTCTTGAGAAATATAAAAATATCCTTTACTGGGTGTTTTTTTCTTTCCTGCATTACTAGCATAGGATTTGTATTGGAGTTTTTTTTAGAATAGAAAATTTTCCTTTCAGATTTTCCTCAACCTGGGAGCATTTCAGGGACCTTTTGTCAATAACTGAAATGCACTGCTCTCCAAAACAAATCCTGGCTCTGCTGAGCAATGGAAAGGAACCCTTGGCAATCCAAGGGTTCCTTTCCAATTTTCATTTCCAAGCAATTTTCACAGACAAGCACATTGATTATAGAACCAACATCAATGACAGGCAGGAGCAAACTGATTGGGTAGAATCTTCTCTTAAATGTTTGAATAAATGGAGAGGGAAGAAATTTAGGTGAGCAGCAACTGTTTTATTATTTTTTTGTCATGTGATTGCTGGCAAGACATGTTTGGGAACCTGAACTGGGACCCAGGGACCTCAGATCCTGGACTAGAATTCTGGTCCCATTTTCCTTTGTGCACCCAGGGTACTATAGATGCACAAAGGACACTTCTTTGATGCACATTTCTCCCAACAATCACAGGTGGGGGAGAAATTTGAGTGCCTTGCTGGTCAGGTAAGCTGACCAAGGCATATGGCAACATTGCATAAAAACCCACTGTTTTTACTTCCCAATAATCAGACCTTTAATTTAGCTCTTATTGTAAACTTCCCTCAAACAATTCAACCCCAAGTCTTTTCATTGAATTAGTGCCTTGCATTATTGCACCCTAAATTTGCGCGCTTGATTTTTTTGTATTCATTGAACGTGTGTTGCATTATTGTACTGTATATATTTTGATGCATTACTTTTCTACTGTGTTCTGTTCTGATTTATTGTGGACTGTGATTAAACCAGTTGAAACTAGAAATGAGTAATTAATGTCCCCCATAAATACATATTCCTGGCCAAAAACTGACTGATTCCCCTGCCTTAATATTTCTTACCATTTCTTCCACTGTGCTGTGATTCAATTCTTTATGCTGGGTTGATGAATTCCTCAACAAGACATGAAGTGGAATAGGGCATATTGTCTAGCTCATTGAAAGGGGAAGGAAAATGTGTTTGTTTTGCAACTGTTGAAGCCTAATGTAGCACACCTTCTTCACACACTTGAAAATTTCTACAGGAAATAGATGGATAGCTCAATACACAAGTCCCTATAACAGGTACAACAATCAGGTTCTGCTTGGATCAGGCAGAGGTTTCATCCTTTCACTCACCCACTCACAGGGTTTTCGATCCAAATAATATCCTGGCTTATTCTGTTGGCAGTTTCATAAAAAATGTTTTCAAGAAGCCTGAGTATGAAAACAATTGATGTACTTCTGACATGCAATTATCATCCATTGAACCTCAAAAAGTACAAAAACTTCCCTGTTTTCTACAGATTCCAGTTTCAAGGGAGGGAGAATGTGTGCAAAACTATAATTTTGCCATTATACAGAAATTAACACAAATTATCAAGAAGGTAACTTATCATGTTGACTCACACTTTACCAACAAATTACAGTGAGACCCCCACATGTGGATACCTTGACATGCAGACAATTCAACGTAGGGTCACTTATTTTCCAATGCAAACATTTATGAAAATAATGCTTGATGTGTGGACTCTTACTCAATGTATTGACACCATGTGCTGAAATTGCAAATATATTTCAGGGTAAATTACAAGAAACAGACATTTCCAACCCTGAAATCTATGTGAGAAAAGTTCTTTACCATTTCTCTCATCAATTTACCATCCATTTAGCTAATTTTAACAAATTACCTCCAGCATAGAGGGACTTTGCCATTTTTTACTTGAATTTTTTTTTACAAAGAATACCAACATTTCAACGTACTTTACAGAGGTATCAGTACTCAAGGCTCCAAATGTCCATATATTGTGTTTAAAGATATTGAATTGATTGAATCAGTTTTAAATGGGAGACCATTTACTTTAATTTCTATTGAAATATGATGCATGTTTTGTCCATAAAACACCAATTCAAAATTTTATAATGTAAGTCTAAGCTCTAAGGGAAAATGAGACTCAACTCAGGGACGTTTTGATTTATGGACACTCCAGATGCACCAATTATGTTTGCATCTTGGCGTCTCACTGCAATTTCATGTGTGATGTAGACCAGCATCTGAAAGAGAAAGAGGAAAAATCACACAAGATTGCTGATTGGATAAATAAGAAAAAACTTTTGATCCTGGGAAAAAAACATCAAAATTTATTGCATTAGGGTCATCGAGCCTGTCCACTGTACACTCGCAAGGGTAAAATAGACACTTAAAAATCGTTATTGGACATCGAATACAAAACGAAAGCTGTTGAAGACATTCCAAACATATATGCAGGAAATGTAGCGCGTACAAAAGTTTCTTTAAGTTTCTATATGAACGATTGGTGAGGGGTTCAAGTACACAGCTTGGTGAATCAGGTAAACCAGTGGGTATCATTTATCTCCATCGGCTTGCTAATATACTCCGGATGGATCAGTAATTCGCAGCTATCCATGATCCTCGTGAGGGTCCCTCCAATGGATAAATCTTTTGTTTTGGGTACCTGAAATCAAAAAGAAAAGCCCTTCATTAATAATTTTCCTTCACGTGAAAGTAGGAATCCAAGTACCATCCCAAAATATTTTAACCCTTCGAGCAGCAGCACTGCCTGGATTTATTTGCAAAATTCTGTGCCACACACAAAATAAAATAAAAGGGTACCTTGCATCGGCAGAAGAGCCAAGTCACGAAAAATCATATATTTTATTTAGCATTCCTGCAGAAAAGTCTTGGTAAAAATAAAAATGAGTTACTTTTGGGTGGCTTTTTTCTGCTTTCCTGCCATAGGATTACCATAGAGGGATTATGAAAACAATTTTTTTTCTTTTTTGCAGATCTTTCCCAACTTTGGCTACTCAACCACATCTGCAGTTTTTGTCAAACTGAAATTCAGAAGCAAGAGAAAATTTCCCAACACTGCCACACAATGGAAAAAGGCCTGCCACTGTCCATCAAGGGTCAACATAAACAATTGATAAATATATAAAAATGTACATAAATAGCAAACAATTTATATTAAACATATATTATTATATTATATATTATATTTATGTAAAGCACATATAATTTATATTCATATTTCTATTTATTTATTTATCATAAATTTATATAAACTTTGAATACCTCATTTACTCAAGTACCATGCATCAACAAGTAATGCATGAAAATGAATTGTTCAACCTAGCATTTGGGCAAAATGTAACCCTTAATATGATGTGCACCTAATATGTAAGATTGCAAATTGAAAAAACAGCAATTGGAAATTTAAATTCAGTCAATCCCCACTCAATGGATCTCCTGCACAAAATGCAGATTTTTGCACAACAGGACACCTCTGGATGCTGTTTTCCCTCCAACACAATGGACTAAATCTGCATGACAGAATTCTGCTTGTTTAAAATTATTGATAAAAAAGTAAAAATTTTAATGTGCTACTAATTGAATTTCCATGACACACTTTTCACACAACAGACTATTATGTTGCAAAAATGAACTATGTTTTGCGGGATTTGACTGTACATCAAAATGTGAATTTTAAATTTGATTGTGCTCAGACTTATTGATACAAATTTTCCATGATTTCCATTTTTAAATTGTCTGTTGACATTGATTCAGATTTTTGGTTGGAATCAAAAGTAACATGCACCAAAGCTTCAATTCTTTCACGGTTATACCCAATAAAAATGTGCTTGTGTTAATCAAGTAAATACTTTACCTCACTGTTCCAAACATCACTGTTTCAAAAGCACAGCTAATCAATTACAGTTGAATTTAAATAAGTCAACATCATTTGAGTCCAACATTTTCTTAAATAAAATAAATACTTAGTTCTAGATAAAATCTCTATATTAGGAATGGGTATTTTATATTCCTGCAAATTAATCCAATTTATTCCTCAAACTTCCACTGAAAGCAATTTCTGAAAAACTTTGGACTATCATTTGAAAACTGCATTCCAGACATTTTATAGCTCCTGAAATAAGTTCATTTAAAGCTGCTTGGTTTCCATCAGCAAGGATGCAACATTATCTCTGAAACTCTTTCAGCAAAGGGAATGTACCCAGAAATGTATAATTCATTTTCAAGTGATTTTAGAAACTATTGACCAGAAACCCCTCACTGGGTACTTCAAGTGTTCCAGCAGTTACTCATGAAAAAATGTGCCATAATAAAGGCCATTTTGCCAAATTGGTTCATAGTCCCTTTTGTTTTTCACAGAATTAGGTACTAATCCTCAAAATATATTTGACCAGAAGCTTGAGTATTCTGGTTAGCAATACTCACAAGTTTTGGAGCCAAAATATGCCATTCTTGGAGGGGACTCAAGCTTCAGTTTCAGCACCAGCAGTTGACTCAGCAGGGATTGTTTCCTTAATTTCTTCTTGGACATCTGGGTGAACTTCATTCTCAGGAAGCTCTGTGTCCAGCAGAGCAACTAAAGGAAGATTATAAATATAGTATGTCATTTGCATTGAATTGTTCATGGCTATATCAATGCACAGGTTTTCAACACTTTGAAATTTTCAGAATCAAGCTTCTGATTCAACATGTGTAAAATCCTAGTAATACTAAATCATGCTATGACATAATCATTTGGGAATATTAACTCAAGATCCTGACACATTTGATTGCAACACATAGCAGCTAGCATCATGCACCTGTTTGCTTGCACATATTCAGCTGAAAGCAACTGAGAGGATAATTATATTTCTGAAGAATTAAATTGCTGCAACAATTGGTAAAAATCAAATTGCATTGCACAAACTTTCCTTTCAGCAAATTCCAGCAAGAAAAAAATCATTCTTTCAACAAAAATACTCAAAGGATCTCACAGGAACACCAAGCACATGCATTATGCTGATAAAAATGTTATACATATTTTCATTGCAAGCAAGTTTATTTACTGATTGATCTATTTTGTATACCCCTTTCCAATCAACAAGTTTTCTTAAATTTTTCAAAATTCTCCATCTTGCCTTCTATATTTGACAATTCCAAATGAATAATTACAGGTTGCTGCAGCATCAACAACAATTCTACCAGTGAGAAAAGTAGATTACTGTGCTACAGCAAGAACATACAGTCATCACCTGAACAATGGACATAATTCATGCAATAGACTAGTCTGTTGTGTGAATTAAATTATTAAAATTTTATTTTTTCACTTTTTGCCATAAATTTTAAGCCAAGAGAAGTCTGTTATGCAAATTAAGTCTGTTGTGCTGGAGGGAAAACTGACTCAAGAGGCAGTCTGCTTTGCAAAAATCTGTTGTAAGGGAGGCCCAATGTGTGGGGGTTGACTGCATTCAAATAGCTTGAGATAGCTTTGAAAACTGGGAAATGAACCTCTGAACTTGCTTAATTAAGACGTAAAAACATTCAATCCACGTTATAAGAGTAACTTCGTAACAAATCCAATTACTTTCAAAAGACCATGTGGAAAAGTGGAAAAACTAATAAGGTGACACGATTGAAGATGACTTTAGTCAATATACATGGTGGACCAGAGAAAAAGTTAACTGATTTTTTATTCAAAATAGCTTGGTAGCAAATCAAGCTTCAGCAATAAAAAAAGCATTGAATGGATGCTTGTTCAATTCCCTTACAAATGGTATGTAGTTGTATGGTCTCAGCTGCACCAGCATGGTTACAAAAGCCATTTGAATGGAAGATTTCAACAAAAAAGGGCTCAGCCAACTCCTTCCACTAAGGTGCTGTTCTCCAAAGCTGTTTTCAGGGATGAATTGGGTGCAGGACCAGTAATTCAACTGGCAAACTTTATGCTGCTTACAAGAGGGTGTACAAATTCTCAAATTGTAGGAGGTTGCATGGGGTGAGAAGTAAAAATAAATAGCTGTGGCATGTTCCTCAAATTCCAAATCTTAATGCAAGCTTGCTGTGTGCAAGCCAGTACCGTGGTCACTAGGGTGACGTACGTTTAAAGAAAGTATAGTGACCTAACGATTTTTATTCAAAATGAGTAATTTTTCATTTTACTAGTTTACCTACCCACAAGTTGTACCAACTAAAAGTAGACTAGCAGTGAATTTCCATTCTTATTCTGATGAGTTGGCATTTTTTTTTACAATGTTTGTGATGATCAGGAAATGGTGACTTATTGAAAATTGACCAATGATGGCAAAAGTAGTGGTTGGTCATTGTGATTATCAATGGGTGAAACTGATTTTTGGCAATCCAGTCATGCATCAAACAACTTCTTCATGCAGGGGGTCACTATGGAGCCATGAGGCTGGCACACAACAACAAGCTTGCATCCAGATTTGGAAGTGAAGCAGCATCCCAATGCTGATTTTTTTTAACTTAAAATTTTTTGAAATGTGTTCTCTTATCTAGAAGGCAGCATGAAGTTTGCCAGTTGGTTTACTGGTCCTGTGCCAAACTGATCCCTAAAAATGGCTCTGGAGAACAGCAGTGAAGTTTTAAAATGGTTCATCATGGCACCAGTGATCCCACTGCATGCAAATTTCTTTCATATCACTGGATTGCTAAAAATAAGTTTTACTCATTAAAAAGTAAAATGATCAAATGGATGGGTGTTCAACATGGTTGATTTTCATCTATAGCAGTGAATTTTCATTCTTATTTTGATGACTTGGCATTTTTTTCATGTTTGTGATGATCAGGAAATGGTGACATATTGAAAATTGACCAATGATGGCAAAAGTAGTGGTTGATCATTGTGATTATCAATGGGTGAAACTGATTTTTGGCAATCCAGTCATGCATCAAACAACTTCTTCATGCATGGGGTCACTGGAGCCATGAGGCTGGCACACAACAATAAGCTTGCATCCAGATTTGGAAGTGAAGCAGCATCCCAATGCTGATTTTTTTTAACTTACAATTTTTTGAAATGTGTTCTCTTATCTAGAAGGCAGCATGAAGTTTGCCAGTTGGTTTACTGGTCCTGTGCCAAACTGATCCCTAAAAATGGCTCTGGAGAACAGCAGTGAAGTTTTAAAATGGTTCTTTTTACCATGCCATGGTACCTGAGACCATAACACTACATACCATTTGAAAGGAAATTGAACAAGCTTTCATTTTTTGTGTTTTGCAGTGCCATAGCTTGATATTTCACCAAGCTATTTCAAGTCAAAATTTCTTCACTTTTTTCTCTGGTCCACCCTGTATAATTCAATTAGCATATAATTCTCCCGGACCACAAGAAGCCTTGACAAAAAATTGGCTAAGGATCAACTAAATGCAACTTTAAGAAAAATAACTTCCTTATTTGTACATATATGCCATAAAAACAGATACAACAATTTCTAAACAGTCCTTCCCCTTCACTCAAGTGGATATCCTGTAAATATAAAGAGTTCTCATCTGTATTGCAGATATAGAAGAATCAAGAAGAGAAGGCATTCATCTTATGCTTTTTCAACTGATACACAGTGTGAGGACAAATTTGCTCACAAAGCTGATTTTTAAAAGAGCTAAATAATTACCAGAAGAAGCTTGGATTAGAGAATATTGCAATTATCAGCCAGGCTTTGGCCAGGACTTGAGAATTCCTGGTATCAAAAAAGTTGGTATATTTTGTTGCATGACAGATACAGTTGAATATCAGGACTTTCAAAGGGTTTTAGTTTTTGCATATAAGTAAGGCTCAGGAATGCACTTTGAATTGAAGCACAGAGAAAATGATCTGATCTGATTTTTCCTGGAGATCTGCTCAGCTTCAAATCACAACCACCAATTTCAAAAATGGGCAATAGAAGGAAATCAAGAAGGCTTTGAAGGATTAAATTATGAATTACAATTTCAAGGAAAAAGTTTTCTCTGAAGAATTTTTTTGATGAGCCTGGGAACCCAACTTGTGATTGATTCACAGGCACACAAGAATTTTTTTCTTTGTTGAGAACACAGGCTAAACAGATTAAGAAAATGCCATTATGGTGCCACTCTACGGTTTTTTTTTCCAACACACAGTAAGTCAAAGTGGATCCATGCTTGTCCACCATGCAATATAAAAGAGCAAAGGAATATGTCATGTAATTTTGTATGCTGATGTGCTGGTGTTAATGCCCCAACAGCTGGCTTACCACAGACAAGGAAGAAAATAAATTCCACTGTACCACTCAGAAATGATGCAAAGTGTCCTGTCATCAAGCCAGTGTGTTCATATGACTGCTACTCTACAGTGATTGCCACAGCAATTCTCTGCCTGTTCTACAGACTGCAACCTCATCTTCTTGCAAGAGCTTCTCAAGGTCATTTTTGCAGCAGCTTCTTGAGACTACAGCTGGTGCTAAGTACTTTGTATCTGTTCTGGGTTTGAATGCAGGCATTGGTTCTTTTTTTTGGGTGGGGGCAGGGATAGAGGAGGTTTATACAAATGGAAAAAGTCTTTTGAACCCTCAAAGAGTCTATAAACAAAGGTAACATTGCCCTCCTTTTGTAAAAATTTCACCTCACTGTGCCTGGTACAATATTGCATACAGAGTGGACCAAAAGGTAAACCAAATTTTGAATGCAAAATAGTATACAGTAATGTGATTGATAGAGTACCCAACAAATTTTTTCTCCAAAACTTGGGACCAAAAGTTGTTTGTAAAACTGCAAAATATATTTTCATTCAAGCATGATGTGCAAAGGAAAGCAAATTGTTGCATTTACTAGCCTTGGCATACATTGCAGATTAATTTTAGAGAAGGACCTAATTCAATGTATTTTCATTCTCCTTCCAATTGGAATAGATTCATGAATTTAGCAGTTTCAACTCTGAAATTTTAATTTTTTTTACTGAAATCTGGGGTACATATTCTAAACTTGATTGAGTCACTGTAGAGTTTTTTTTACATAATTTTGAAGCTCAAACATGAAGTGTGACATTTTACTCAAGGGTGTGTGATACTGGCGTAAATCTATTGTATTCATGAAACCCAGTGCAAATGGCTTAAAAATCAATCACTAATTTCTTAAAGATTAATTTAATCAATTAATATGGAAGCAACAATGCCATGCCAATAAAAAGGCAGACTTCATGCAGAATAATCATTTGTCAGTAAGTTTTATACATAACAGGTGGTACTTCGCTCTTTGACCATCCAGCAGTTCAACAGTGTAAATTTGCACGGAGGTTGACTTGCAATTCAACCCTTGCCCTGCAAATCAACCTGCTTTGGTCACTTATTTTGCATTTTTATACTGATATTTTTGAATTTCACAAAGTGCTTTCTTTGCAATTTCACCCTAGTTTGGCAACAGATTAGCGTTGAATTGCAAGGTACCACCTGTAGTTTGTAACACACAGTTTGGTTTAAAGTAGTTGCTTTTTCTGCATTTTGCATGCTTTATACAGCAGCAATAATGCCAAAGAAAAGAATCATTTTTGCACAACAAGATAGGATTTCTCTTTGCAGATGCACATTTTGATCCACTCAGTATGCACTAGAATTTCCTGCACATCAGTCAGAATGGGACATTATTTTTATTTATTTAATTGCAAATCTGGAGGAGTGTTTCTCTTCTTTGGTGATAATTTTTCAGGAGAGATCTGTTCATCAAGTTTTAAAATTGGGTGCCATAATTTTGTCAGCAAATGAACCACTTTTGACAGAACAAGAACATAAATATTTGCTTCTTGGTTTATAGCAAGTTGAATTAAAGTATGCCTGGATACAATTCAAGACATAAATCGCTTATTGATGCTGCATCATGATGATGGAAGCTGACTGAATATTCGGGTTAGGATGAAGTGAAAGGCTCGGGGGTTTTTATGCAGAGGAAAGTATCAAAAGCAAGGTGAGGAACTCTGCTGCTATATAATATAATAATAATAATTATTATTATTATCATTATTCCCAGCCTTCCATATCGGGTGATTCGTAGCCACCCTCATCATCGTCATCCATCGAGTCATCATCGCCGACAACATTGACGGGTTCGTCTTTGACCACAGAACCCGCATCTCCCCCTGGCTCGGAAATAATAATAACCCCTTGATCTTGGGGATTATTCTGATGAGACTGGGAAACTAATTCCTCGTGTTCCGTTGTCGGCGATTTGGTGACAGGGGGATCAATAACACGCTGCTCTTGTTCTTCGTCAGGCATTTCCCACACGTCTTCTTCTTCTTCCTCTTCTTCTTCTTCTTCAACTTCTTCTTCTCCATTTTCTTCCGTTGTTGCTGCTGATTTGGCAACCACCTGCTGTGCAGTGTCTGATGACTCGGGTGGGTACTTGCCTGCTTCTGCTGCTGGCGGAGGTTCTTCGATGATGATGGGTTCTGGTTCTGCGGCGACGACGGGTTCTTCTTCTTCAGCAGCAGCAGTGGATGATGGAGCATCGACGGGAATCTCTGGTTCCGCAGCAGCGACTTCTTCATCAGCGGCAGGGGTTGTTGCCTCGGCCTCGGGTACTTGTTGGGGTACTACTTCTGGTTCCACCGGGGTTGGAATAGGTTCACTGATGGGCGGAGGCGGAGTTGGCTCCTTCGGCGGAGGAGGAGGAGGAGTCGGTTCCTTCGGTGGGGGCGGAGTCGGTTCCTTCGGCGGAGGGGGAGGAGTCTGCTCCTTCGGCGGAGGCGGAGTCGGTGCCTTCGGTGGAGGAGGGGGAGGAGTCGGTTCCTTCGGCGGAGGAGGAGGAGGAGGAGGAGGCGTGGGTTCTTTCGGTGCCGGTGCTGTTGCTGCTGCTGCTGCTGCTGCTTTTGATCGGGATTTCTTTCGAGCAGCAGCAGGGGTTTCTTCGATTATGGGTTTATTTTCTTGGGGTTCCGAATCTGCAGCAGCTGCGGGTTGTGCGTCAGTGGTGGTGATGGGTTTCACATTATTATGATCATCAGCAGCAGTAGTTGTAGCAGCAATGGGTTCAGGATTCGCAACAGCCACAGGTTTTTCTTCTTCTGCTTTTGGTGCCGGAAGTACGGCTTCCGTTTTAGCTTCTGCGACAGGAGCTTTTGCTACTGCTGCTGCTGCTTCTTCGAGGGAAACTTCACGTTCAATCTGCCTCCATTTGCTGATTCGCTCGGTCTATATATGAGGGTTGAGGGGGGTTTTTTTCAAATTAATTTTGGTCAACTTGTGATTGAATGTGATAAATGTATGTGATGCCGGGGAAGTTGATTTTTTTTTTTTACTCACTTGAGCACCGTCCTCGTCTGTGGTGGGTGCTTTGGGTACATACTTGGGCAGTGGAGGAGGCAGGCGGGTTCCACAGGCCAAAACTATGAACAGAGGTGAATCAAAGCCATTATACACCATCATGCAAGCAAGACAATGCTGATGCAAAAGTGTTTGCCTGTGCAGTACTTTTGAAATGTTTGGCAGAAGTAACAGTGAGACCACAAGATGCAGACATGATGATGTAGTGTCCCTAAGTTGAGCCTCTTTTTCCCTTAGACTTCAATGCTAGAATGTATTTAATTGGTTCTCCTTTTTGTAAAAAATTAGACAGAATTCCTCCAAGATTTATAAACAAATTGTTTCCTCATCTTCAACTTGTAAAAAACAGCAGTGAAGAACAAACCACATGGAATCTTATCTTTTGGTATATCAAAAGGAGATCACAAAGGAAAGAAAACAAAAAAGTCTTGCTAGAATATGCACAGATCATAAAAAAAAAACTCTGAAAAAAGAAGCACAAAATCTGCTTGGTTTTGATTATGAACTGGAGTGAATTTATCATGGAATAATTTTTTCAATTTTTATGAATATCAATAGCTTGATTTCTTAAAAAGATGTCAAAATTAAAAAATAACATGTTTCAATTTTGGGGGAATTCAGGATTCAGAAAAGTGTCCCTAACTTGAACATGGAATAATTTTTTCAATTTTTATGAATATCAATAGCTTGATTTCTTAAAAAGATGTCAAAATTAAAAAATAACATGTTTCAATTTTGGGGGAATTCAGGATTCAGAAAAGTGTCCCTAACTTGAGCCAATGTCCAGATGTTGGGCCTGATTTTGTTTTAATTTTTAAATGTCACTAAGTCAAATTGTCCATATGTGAGAGTGTCCACATATTTGTGTCTCACTGTAATTTTTAAAATAGCTGCTATTTTATACTTGCATATTTTCTGTTCTGAATACTGCATTACAGTTGTGATCCATTTTCTCTCATAAGAATCCAATCAAATTTAATTCATCATGCATTCAAATGAGTACCACGTGCCCTTGACTAAGAATCACACACAGGTTCTTCTGGCTGAAATTTTAATAAAATTATAGCTCCAAAGTAAAATGTGCACTCCATTCTTGTAACTCAAAGCCTGCAATATTCCACAAATAAGAGCACTAAAATTAGAATATATACATGAATTGAACCTAAAATCGCCTAATTTTCAATTGCTTTCATTAAAATTGGCTGTCCTATTCAAATTGATGAAACATTTACAAAAACAAATCAAGTATAATGCACACTCAAACTTCTAAAACTTTTTGAACATTTCATACTGGCATATGATGTGCACTCAAATTCTTCTCATAATGAAACCATTGATTAAAGTCAACCCCTGCACAACAGACTTAATTTTTACAACAGACTAGTATGTTGTTTAAAAAGTTTTTTATGCAAATTCAATTACTAAACATTTTTACTTTTCACAATTAATTTTAAACCGACAGAAGTCTCTAATGCAGATGTAGTCCATATTGTGGGGGAGGGAAAAATGCTTCCAGAGACAGTCTGTTGTGCAAAAATCCATTGTGCAGTAGGTCTGTCGTACAAGCAGGGGTTGACTGTATATTAATGTCGAAAAATAGATAATACAATTTTACAGGAAGTTGATATAATAACGGTACTACTCCTTACGAATTTTGGCAATCTTGGAAATCCTGTGATGACGAAGAACATTGGCAAAACTTTTGAAACAACAATGATCAGGTCAGTACTTATTTTGCAACAACAAAATTAATCGACGCATCCATTCAATCAGAAGTTTTCAGACGTCATGAACACCACAGGAATAAATTGCAGACGCACCGAAATTTCTCCGAGACACGTTTCAAATTAGTAAGCTATATATATATATAAAGAATTTAGCATATTATACAGAATCTTTGCTCGATAAAATGCCTCTGTCAAAAAAATTCTGCACTGAAATATTCATTCGCGGGTATAAAAAAATCCACGACAAAAATATGTTTTGTAAAATTAATTTTTGTTGTTGGAAGTTTTGATCTTAGATTTCACATGTTTTTAATCAATGCATAAATTTTTCAAGAGAATAGTCGGGTATATATTTTTTTGCATTCAAAATTTGTGAATGTCAGAAAATCGTGTTACCAATTTCTTCTACTGTATTGTTCATCGATTGATTTGAAGCATATGATTTTGCGCCAACACTTTTAACTTGCTCAATTGTTCATTTTTTAAAGATTTTTTTTAAGTTCAATCTATTAGAGTGAGGATCCAATAAAATATTTTCCAGTATCACCCATATAAGAGAAATTCTCTACACACAAAAATTTTAGACTATAAAATGTATCCTTATCCAGGGATTGCAGTACTGCAGTTTTGTAATGCAGTGACATGCCTCTTTTGGAATGTCTTGAAGGTACTGGTTCTTACTTCCATTTGCTTTTTCTTCAGTCAATTCAACTCATCTATGGGCCATACAGTCAAATCTTGGAAAAAAAAAAAAAAAGAGGCCATTCATGGAACCAGGAACAAAAGCCTCACAGTAAAATTCAATTTTCAGTTTGAAATAATCCAATGTAACAATGTTCCTTGGAAAAAAATGCTCATAACTTTAAATTGTTGTAAAAAAAAATTGTTTAGCTTAACGGCATTTGTTGTAAACAATACAGTGAGACCCCCAGATGCGGACATAATTGGTGCATCAAGAGTGTCCCTATATCAGATTGTCCCCAAGTCGAATCTTGTTTTCCCATAGACTTACATTGTATAATTTTTAATTGGTGTTTTATGGAAGAAATATTCTTCAGAATTTCATGGAAAAAAATGTTTGCCACTTGGATTTGTTTCAATGAATATCTTTTCAAACCATTAAGAACATTTGGAACATTGAATAGCGTACCTCTGTACAGTATATTGAAAAGTTGTCATCTGGAAAAATAACATCCATGTCACAAAGAGAGCTAGAAGGAAGTCCCTCTGTGCTATAGAGCATTTTTTAAATTAGCTGAATGGATGGGAAAATGATGGGAAAAGTACCAAAGATTTTTTCTTGCATAGATCTTAGGTTGAAAACATATGTTTCTTGCAATTAAGCCTTATAAAAATCAATTTTCCTAAAATTTATTTTTGAATTTTATCCTGCAATGTCCCCAGGGTTGAGTCAGTGTCCTCATGTTGGGTCTTTTTTATGATTTTTTTGTTAAAAAATAAATGTCCTCATGTGGGGGTCTCACTGTACTTGAATTTACATCAGCAAAAAAAAAAACTTTTGTAAGGAGACTTTGTTTTTTCTTCATTGCAGTATACATTGTCGCTGTGCAATAGTGATGTAGCATGTAAACGTGGTTCAGCCATTTTCTTTGTGTGTTTTCACCTCGAGCAGGATATTCGCTAGTCAGAGCGCAGTGCTGATTTCTCGGATACAAGGACATGTTCAAGATGTCGGCATTCAGTGAAGCAAAGTCCTCATTGGGAGGATGTCTGATGGTCCGCTTGGTGATTGGGCTCTTTCCTGCATAGGATACGCATGACAAACGTCCTACTGGACCTGCAATCAAGACCAAGGAAACAAGGAAATGAATCTTTTGTATGATTATAACAAGTTCGGACACTTCTGAGCAATACAGTTCAGTTATTGAACCTGGATAACTAGAACCTCTCCAATAGTGGAATACCCCACTATCCATTTGGTGGCAAAGTCAGACTTGTTCTGCAAAATTTTGTGTCTGTCTGAAACTTGTAACAGAGTTTTTAAAACAAGAGCAACAGTTCACCCAGGGCAAACTTCAAGAAAAATGTTGTATTTTTTTTAAAGCCACAGGAAAAAAAGTCCCCAAAAATCAAAATACAAATGCATCACCAAGCATGGCTGAGTTTTTTCTTAAGCCTCTATATCTGGATTTGCTGCATTCTTCTAAGATTATCAACCCTTTCATTCAGGGAGACTGAAAAAGGATTCCCATTCAGACACACAAAAATATTAGAAGACATAGTGCAGCTTGGGGAAATTTCATCAACACTTTTTTCCTGGACAAAGTTAGACTTTGCCATAGGGCACCTGTCTTGGCTTTCATGGCCTTTAAAAAAAATGAAATCTGAACCCACCCAAGAAAATTCCAACATAGTCCTGAAATGGGAAAGAACCCTTAGCTGCAGAAGGGTTGAATGTTGAAATTTTTTCTGGTCCATGTCTGTATTTCCATAGAACACACATTGCTTGGCCATTGTGTGTCAAATTTGGTATATTCTTGCAAAATGTTGTTCCTATTAGCCCCCTCAAAAAAAGTTTGTTTTTCATACAAAGGTCTACATTGAAAAAAAATTCTATTATTTTTTAATCCTGTTGAAAAATGTGCCTAAAAAGTATCCCTAAGTGGGGGTTTTCCAGGAATTCCTTACATAGGAATGCAGTAGTATTGGAGATTTTTGAAAACCAAATGATTAACCCTGCCTGGATTTTTACCAACTTAGTCTTTCCCATCCTGGGTGCATTTTGGTTGTGACCTTTAGTCAAACTGAAATGCAAAAGCCCTCTCCCCCCCCTCCTCCCAGAAAAATTCCGAATTTTGTGCAGGACAGCCAAGAACCCTCTGCTGTCCAAGGGTTAAAAAACTTCCTATCTCAAAAGGTTTTTCATGTAAAACCTATGCAACTTCAGTTTTTGGAGGTCTTTTGGCTACCATTTTATTGACACAGTAAAGAGAAAAGCAAAAATTAACATAAATTGATATGTTTTGAAAGAAAAGAAAGAAAAATTGGGCAATTGAACACTTGCTTCCAAAGCGAGTTAATATAATGCACAGAATATCACCAATTACATTTTTCTGTAATCTTTATTTCCCTCCTTAAAAACAGTTTTCTTCAAGTTTAATGGATCATTTGAAAAATTGTTAAAAAGCATAATACAGTATTCCACACAGTAACATGATTTCACGAATTAAAATTCTAATGAAAAATTTCCAATGCACTGTATAGTATTGAACTGTAAAAAGAAGCAGAAACTCTGGATGTAGCCAGGAAGTTTTTGATTATAATGATTTATTCCTCTGTAAGAATGTCTTGGAACTCTAAACAAGATGTGACAGCTGACAAAATTGTGGGGCAAAGTTTGAATATTTAAAAGTTGTAACCCATCACAGAGGGAGGTTCTTTTCATTAGTCAGCAGTGCTGGGATTTTTTCCATGCTAGTCTGTTTTCATTTGACCAGAGATCACCAAAATGGCTCCTGAGAAATGTGGCCTAAGCTGGGCATTATTTGGACAAGCCAAGAAAGGAAAATTGGCAATAATCAGAAGATCCCCTTAGGTTCATCCTATTCTTCAAAGCTTCAAAAATAAACCAGCCTTGAAAGAGCTTTGTTTGGGTCTCCAAAAAAATATTTGCACAGATACAAAAATGCATGTACAATGCAGTATTTCCCAATGAAGTGTATCATTGCCAGTGCAATATTTGTTTTACAGCAAAA
>CAJPEX010003946.1:0-25159 GCA_905338405.1 Notodromas monacha
GAAATGAAGAATGATAAACCTGCCCAACTCGAAGGCTTTCCCCATCAAACCTCCACAAATCAAATTTTCTGAAGGCCTTTTGGCGAATATTTTTTTTGACACAGGATAGAGAAAACTTGACTTGATGCATTTTCAAAGGAAGTTAGAGGCGGTGCATGAATAAGTGAACCCTTGCCTCCAAGTTCAGCATCCCGTCAACTCATGTATGAAGCAATTTAAAGACCCAGAATATCTCTAATTTCGGTTTTTGGTTGCATTATTGATGCCAGTATTTCTTGAACTTCCGACTTTTTATTCGTCCACCTAGAAATGAAAGGCATTTTTTGAAAAAAGGTAATGGTATGGATTTCACCTCTTCGTTCGCAAATGATCGCATTTGTTTTGAGTTTTTTATCAGCCGCTGATGGAAAACTGTGGAAGAGTCATTTCACCTGAACGTCTTATATCATCATGTCAATACACACAGTTTTCATCACCTATTTTAAATTTTACCGTATGTTCTACTGTACTTTGTCTGTTCCGCCAATAATTAGTAGTTTAGGAATACTTTTCGAAGAATGATTGATCCTTAACGGAAAAATTTTTTGAAGGGTCATTTCGATGAGCATTCGCTTGTAGAATTTTCAGAAAGAATGCTGTTTCAACAGTAAAAAAAATACATTTGATTTGAGGAAATTACTCAATGAGGAAACATTTTTCGATGAATATTCGTTTGTCGAATCTTCAAAAAGGACGTTTTTAAACAGTTGAAAAAATACTCAACTCGGATTTGAGAAAAATTATTAAATTTTAGGAAATACTGTACAGCACTTGCTTCCCGTGAATAATATGTGGTTTATGCCGAAAAATGGATTTAACGTTGTCGAAAAGTTTTGCATTGACCATGACGAGAATGCATTTTTAAGTTTTTTATTTTTCTGTACGCTTGAATGATCAATGAACGAATGAATTGAACACGTAATTTTTATTTTTGTTTTAGCTATGATCGAAGGGAACTTTTTTGTGCGGACTTGTTTCGTGTACGAAATGAGGAAGTAGCTTCGTATGCCATTATTTTGCTCACATTTTTTTCCGGGACGTTTTTCTCGTAATGATGCATTTTTCACGCATAATTATTGTGTGAAGTATTTTCCAGTTCAAGTATGAGATTTCAGATCTTAGTGCCTCTTTTTAACGCTCGGATAGCACCTTTTTATTGTGAAAAAATACCTAATGATCCATTAAAACTTAGCCAAAATAAATCTTCCTCCTTGTACCTCATTTTTGGAATTTCGTGACGAGCTTGCTTATAGTTTTACGAAAAGTCATTTTAAATTCTTCGAATCTTCATTATTTTATATCTGCAGTTTTTCAGCTTTAAATCACGAGAGAAAAAAAGTCCAAATGCCTTCAATTTTCGCATCCTGTGAAATCATTTTAAAAGCCACTGGAATCCCAGAATATAACGGATTAAAATTTCCCGAAATTCCCGTCAACAATAATGCTTTTTTCTTCAACTTGGAACCTGCGTTAATCGGATTGTTTTTTTTTTCTGGTCCCTCGAAGTTCGACTTGAAGAGGTCCGATTCTATAGAGTCCTAACTTGAGATTCTTGACGCAAGGTTGTATATTTATATACTGTATATACGGACGGTATATTTCCTCTTGCGATGTTTCTGGGCAAATGAGCTGCTGCTGCTGCTGCACAGGGCGAAGGTTGCCCAACTAGTTACTTCTCCTTATATCTCCCTCCGTCTTCCGAAGGAAGTTTCCCAGCAAGTGTATATATACACTCTGCCTGTTCGCTTTGATAAATTCGTGCGGAATTATAAGCCCGCGATGAGAACCGGACTTATCGGGAACGAGGCGCGAGAACAGCAGCAACAACAACTAACGCCCAAAAGACGAGCCTGTGCGGATTAATTCTCCTTGCTAAAGTGTGAAAAGGAGGACGGAATCGACTGAAAAGGAAAGGGGAGGTTGGAAAGCAGCTATTTTCGACGCCGCAGTTCGTGTTCTTCGGGATTACTGTTCTTGGCGAGAATCGTGAGCCCTTGCAGCTTTTCAGCGCATTGAGGAAAAGCTTAAGAGGAGAACGGGCGTTTTTGAATGCCGGGTTGAAAGACGTTTTGGGATGAAGAGGGCGAGGGTGAGGATGATGAGTGTCGTGAATCCAGTTACTGTATATATATATATATATATATAATGGGAAACCCCCAAATGCGGACAATTCGACATAGGGACTCTTATTTTCCCATAAAAAATTCATGCAAAAGTGCCTGACATGAGGACACTGACTCGACATAGGGACATTTTGTGATAAAATTGCAAATAAGTTTCAGGCCAAATTACAAGAAACAGATAATTCCAACTCTGAAATTGATGTACAAAAAGTTCTTCGGCATTTCTCTCACCAATTTCCCATCCATTTAGCTAATTAAAAAAATTACCTCCAGCATAGAGGGACTTCCTTTTCTCTTTTTCACTTGAATGCAATTTTTTACAGAGAATGGCAAAATTTCTATTCACTGTACAGAGGTATCAGTATTCAATTCCCCAAATGTCCACATTGTGTTGAAATAGATGTATTGAATCAGTTTAAATTGGGAGACAATTTTTATTTTAATGGAATTATAGTGAGTATTCTGTCCGTGAAACACCAATTTAAAATGTATGTAAATCTAAGGGAACTCAACTTCGGGACACTCTTGATGCACCAATTACGTCCGCATCTCGGGGTCTGTATGGGGAAACAAATTCTGGAAGAGTTAAACAGCTTTTTGAGGAAGGAAATTCGAATGCGAATTTTGGAAATGCATCAATTGAAAATATTCTCAGATCTCAGGTTTTGAAGAACCGTGTCTTTACAAAAATGTTGCACGTCAACGTGAAGGCGTACCAACTGCCATATTAAAAAAACTCCGATTGTGGGAATTAAAGTAAAACAATTTTAAATTACTGACCATAACTGACGATAAAATCATTGTAATGTATGTTTGAAGAATACCGATTTGTGATGAGGCGATTCACTGCAAGTATTTTATTTCTAAAAATTTGTTTTTCCCTAGTACTGTGACCTTGGAATATTCCTCTGGAAAAATGAATCTTCGCCAATAAAATGGCCAAAATTCCCTGGATCATTAGATGACCCTCTCTTCATACCAATGGTTATCTGATATCATTTCGTGGTGCTCTGTACTTCATGTAGAGCTTTTCTTGTGTGGACACGCCTTGTTTTTCAAAGCTCGCGATGTTTCTTTGGCACACTCGACTGTTTCCGCAAAATTTCCCGATTCATGTGATTAAAACTTATTTTAGAAATATATCACGAGCTTGAAATCAATTTCAGTCGATTCCACGAGTCGGGATTTCGTGCCCAGCTGTTCTTACTCTGACATAAAAAAAAAGCTGGAACATCAGCATTTTTCCTCCGGCGTTTTAGCAGCTATTCCGAGCCTTTTGATGGAAATTTTTCATTAAAATTGTTGGAAAGAGGGAGAAAATAATTTTACAGAAGTTGACGTCAAGCCTCTGAAATGGGATTTTTAAAATAACCCTCAAGCTCAGAAGCGTCATCAGTTGAAAGCCCTAGCAAAAACAGAATCCCACGGCCCGAGATTCAAGCCAGCTTGTGCCACCATCAACTGTCGGTTTATTGTGGCAAGCATCTGAGCACACAAGATCATCTCCACTGAATAACTCACGGAAAAAAGTGGCATGAAATTTATTTTAGGGTCGTAAAAACCGGGAAGTTTTCGCCGGGACATGGGCTCGTGGAAATAAAAACCCTGGCAGAATAGAGAACATTGGAAACCTCATGTACTATGGAGGTTAATTCAAAAACTTTCTGGTGCTCTGAAAAGACCCAGTTCCACGATATTGCTTTGAACCTAGTGGTTTTTTTTTTTCGAGGAAAATCCTTGAGCAACCCATCGTTCTTCATTTTCTGGGTTTTTTGCTCTTGAATTTTCATGAGGAATTCGGTAGAATTTCGAATCTTCCTTGGAAAAATTTCTTCGCAGCCGGTGAGAATGGCTGATTTAAATTGCGTTCATATTGACTTGATTCATCGTCTAAATTACACTGATACAGTATAATTTAAAAAATTCTTCTTTAGCTACTTGGGGAATTAAAATGGGATAATCTTGGTTACGTTTGGCAAAATGCATCGGGTCGCAACTCAACATTAGCCACAATGATTCAATTTGTTTTTCAAAACAAGCAAAGTTGTCTTCCGTCTCGCGGCTAATTTATCAATTTGTATATATTTTAGATCCGTTTTTCTTTCATTGACAACAGCTTGATTCAACGTTTGACTCATTGTCCGCCGTTAATTTCCTTTTTCGGCTTAATCACTAAATTTTCACTCAAATTTCTGAATCGAAGCTTTGATGTTCGAGAAAACTTTGGAATTCCGTTTTATCCCACGAGTGAGAGCCATTCAAGGCCCAAGGACAGGTACGAGTAGATGTAGGACAGATAAATATACTCTCTGTGGATTTCAGTTGCTTTCATCTTTTGCCTGAGGGGATGATCCCGTTTTCTTGCCTCATCCGACAAGCAATTCAAGGGCCGAGGTTGTGGATTTACTCTTGGGTTTAGCTCTCACGGTTTGCCTTTGAGCTTATGTCGAGTCGTCTTTATTTCTGTAAAATTGTACGAGTGCAGCGAATGAACTTTTTTTATGGGTTCCTTTTCTCGCCATCTTGCGTCCATTCGAAGGAACGCCGTGCCACGGAGAGAAATTAATTGGACGGAGGCAAATGTCGCGTGAAATTTTTTGAATGAACAGAAAACATCGTCGGAAATGATTTCTGTATTTTTGGCACACTGAGAGACACGTAGAGAGGAATGATCACAATGCTTTTTTTTTCAATTGCTTGATTTTCTCCGGGCACTGGTCGTATTTCTTGGGAAATTCAGTTAGGACTTCATTCGGTACATGGAAGGCGGGGGACTTCCAAAAGCAGTCCCTTTTTTTTTAAATATACTGTACCATATTGCGTAACTGTTGTACTCTTGGTATTCGTGAAGCAGCGGTTTTTGGAACGATCTTTTAGCTATGGTCAAAACTTACCTTATGTTTTTGAAATGAATATTTTTTTCTGGCTCTTAATCGGATAATTATTGGTTTTACTGTACTGTATTATTGTTGGAACAGTAGAGAAACTGAATTTCATGATGCACAGTCTCTTCAAAATTCTACGCAAAAAACCAGGGTCATCAANGCTTCATGTTTATTCGACTCACTTTTCTGGAACCAATTTTTTAAACCAGTGATTATGCTTGCCCACTAATGGTACTCGAGGTACTGACCAGGTGGTACTCGGGATAACGAGAAAAAACCTAATGTGCTGAATTTTGAACAGAAAGTCTTACATTCGTTAGCCGAGTTAAAGCCAAACTTGGAAAAGGGCTCAGTGAAAGACTCGTGCAGAAGTTTGAATTATATTGGTTGAGTCGCTGTACAGCGATTTTCCGTGTACTTATAACGATTTCTTTTAGTCGCATATTATTCTTTCCGCTTCTTATAGGCATTCTCTGCTACGGAATTTTTATCAGGCCCCTTGCATTTCGTTTTAGAACGATTAAACATTAAGCACGTAGACTATTTCCACAACTAAATTCAAGCGACTAAAATAAAATTTGATTGTTGCAGTGATTTTTTACTTCGATTAATATATAGGATAAAAAAATTATCTCCATGTAATAGGAGTTGTCTACAAGTAAATTCTCTCTACAGCGAATTTTTTCTTGTCCCTTGAATTTTGTTGTAGAGTCTACGTGTACTGTATCAGGTTTAATCTCACTACAACGAAATTCAAGGGACAAGAAAAAATTCGCTGTAGAGATAATTTCGTTGTAGGCAACTCCTATTACATGGGGAGAGTAGCAAATGCGACCAAAATAAAATTTATCATGCAGGTATGGTACCTTGACTTAATTCACGGACATGGTTGTTAAATCCTGTACGAGTAGAAATTGGATGAAACATACACTCAGGAAGTCGTACGAAAACAATGAACCATCTTTAGAGTACAGTACTCTTTTTGCGAATCACAACAGCACAAAGAAAAGAGGTTGGAATGCAAATGTTTCAAAAGGCGGACACAGAGAATCTTTCTGCGAGAACCAGTGTGAGCGTGCCTGTGCTTCGGGCCGGGGGAACTGCGCGGGACTCATACGTGTGTGTGTAAGAGTGTGTGTGTTCCTACATGGGGTGAGATTTGCCCAGGTTGGCTCCCCGGGTCCGCAGTTGGCCCTGGGAACCGTTGTCGTCCTGGTGGTGGTGGCGGCGGCGGCGGGCACCCCCCTCGGAACCCGAAGTATAGGTGCAAAAGGCAATTGCCGAAATGAAAGAAGTGAAACGCTCGAGAGTCCTGCTGCACAGTGTATATATACTGTAGTTTTGGTTGGGTTATCCGTTTTTGTTGTTGTTGTTTTAGTTTTCCCCTCTGTGGTTCTTTGGTCCACTTTTTCGTTTGTTGTTTTTTCCGTGTAATGTTTAGTGCTTCCAGAAGTTCGGGTCGTGATACATTTTGCGCAGTGATGAGGGGGGTATTTTTTGTTATGGTTTTTCCCGGCTGTGCAAAAAGAAACCCAACTCGTGTCGGGTGTGCGATTCGATATTCAAGGTTGTATCCGTTTTCATGAGTGGGTTTTTTTCCCCATCTTTCTCACTTCTTTCTTACACGACTGAAATTCCTCGTTTTCAATGCAAAACGGGGCAGTGATCAAAGGTGAAACATTTTCCGCGGATTCATGAGCAGTTCGTGGCGTCACTAAGGCTGGTCTTGTTTTTCTGTGCATTGTTAGAGTAAGTGATATAAGGGTGTAGTAAATTCATGGAGTTGGTGAATTTAACACATATGTATGAAAAAAATCATCTCGCAAAATATTTTAATTCAAACCATTGTGTCATGCTTTCACGCCTTTTTCCAACACGAAACTTTCATTCAATATGCTGGTGATTTTTGTGTGTGCCGATTTCCCGAAAAATGAAGACCCGACTAAGTGAACTTGGCTTACTCAGCTATTTAATTTACGTACTGTATCATTCTGAATACCGTATACGCTTAGCCGTACAGTATCTTGAATATGATTCCCAGAAGAAGAAAAAATTTCCGTGCACGGCTTGGGGCAAGAAAGCAATGGAATGAAATCCGTCTTGCCCTGAAGCATTTCACTTGGCAATTATTTTGTCGCTGGAATGTCGCGAGGATTCTTCCGAAAACTTAGGTTTGCAGTTGCACGCATCTTATTGCCACTGCTTTTACACAAAACGTAAATCTGATATCGCTGGTGTATTCAAGTCTGGTTTCAAAAATTGTAAATCATTCGCTGCGTTCTTCTCTCAAGTTTTGCAACTGATCCTCGTTCACTTCATGCCTTAATCTAGATATTAAGCATAAATTTCCACGATGGTTAATGTTTAATTATTTGAGAAAAAATTTTGTGAGATCCCCTGAGTACGTTAGTACGTTAAAAACCACAGTTCAAAAGTTCCGATGGCCTTGACTCCCATGATTCCCCTTGTAAATCCGTGCTCAAAATCAGGGCGTGGCCAATATTCGCGTGAGTGAGGTGTGTATCATTTTTTGATCCAATATTGGCGCGCATTCCCGTCCTTATTTTTATGTTGTCGATTTTTTGCCGGTGGTAAGACTCATCCCGATGCTGGACCCTAGCCGATGTTCATGACCTCCGGAAAATCAATACAGTACTTGATTGTAAAACCCCGTCTTCTTCTTATTAATTTTTTTTAACGCTGACATTTTTGTGTGGTATGGTTATTGGCCGTAATGGCGTGCCAATTTTGTGCTATAATTTGGAATATTCGTAAAAAGAAGGGCTCTATTGTTCCCGAGCTAGTTAAAGTAAGGTGTTCGGGGGTTGTAGTAAGTTTATTTCTCTCCCTACTTTACCGTAATTTTACAAGTAAGAGGATTTCTGGCTTTTTTTTTTCGTGCTTAAGAAGTCACGGGAGGGGGGGGGGGTGAGGGGGTTCAGCTACAATTTGTTTCTGTTCATTCTTTTCTGGGGAAGAAAAAGAATTCATTTTACGAGTGTGCGTAAAAAGGGGCTCCTTGCGTCCAACTGGTGAGTCTCGGTTAAAATTTGCATATCCCCTTGAATTTTCGGTCGTGGGGGGGGGGTTCTTTTTTTTCTCTCGTCTGAATGCCGGAAGTTCCGTTTCTGTGGGGAAGAAAGCCGGAAAAGTTGAGTTAAAATGTCGTTAAATCGAGCGAAGCATATGACGATGTTGGGCGATAAAGCGGCGTGCTTGTGAATTCCCGATGCCCCTTCTTGCAGCTGCTTTGCGCCCCTTGTGTGTAAGCGATGGCGACAACGTCGAAAAGCCTAAAAATGAAATCGAACAAAATTTGTCTTCCTGGTGTGGCATAGCTGTCTTGCCCAATTGGTTTTATTTTTTCGACAGCCACCGTCGACGTTGACGTTGTTCGACTTTCCCCCCGCGTAGCCGCTTTTTTTTGTATTAGGGAGATGATCCCGTTATCCTGCCGATTTTGGTGATGATGACGTGTTTTCTTTGTTGCGCGGTACAGTAATGTTGTTGTTGTTGAGAGAGACAATTTTGAACTGGTACAGGAGGTCTTTTTCTGCAACTATCTTGTGCACAGCGATTTCATGTGCATAACTATGGTTGAACCCCGGTAAGTCGAACTTCGAGGAACCAGGAAAGAAAACATGGAAACAAGCATTTTTGGTGGAGAAACGAAAAGAAAGAATGGCACGGAATGGCAATTTTTGACAGTTCGGGCGTTGGATTGATATTTGAATGTGTTAGCGGGATGAATAAGGAGATTATGCACAAAATGAGGAGATACTGTACTTTACTGTAGTGGTCCGCAACCCGTGGTCCGTGGACCAGCGTGGGTCCGCATAAGATTTTTTCTGGTTCGCAAGAATTTTTCAAAGGGATATAATAAAGTTGTGTTATTTTCATTTGAGATTTTTAAAGATGAAATCATCTGATAAAAAATAAAAATTGGCTTTTTCTCCAAATACTGTACAATCAAATCAGTTCAAGGCAAATTTCAAGAGATATCCACGAAAATTTTGGTATACATAGGCTTTGAGTTGAGGAAACAAGCATTTTTGTTCATTAAAAAAAAAAGAATCTAATTGAGTTGACAGGAGGCTGAACTTCAAGGCAAGGGGGTTCATTTGTCCACTTGTCTTTCACTTATTTTCCAAGACACATCGAATTAAATTTTTTGCTGTTCTCTTTCCCTTGTGAATAAAATAAAGACTCTCCATGAGTCGAATTTTGTGTAATTCGTGTTAGCAATGTTTTTCAAGGCATTGTTTCCAAGGGTATTTAGAAAGGGGCTTAAATTTGAATGGTCGGATACCCGCCTGAGGGAGATTCTAGTTATGGAGGCTCAACTGTTATTTGTTTGGGTCCCGCAGGGTTTATACTCAAAGTTACACGGGTTTACTGCAACGAAATTCTATTCGCAACGATTTTTAGATAGAGTCCACCTGTTTTCGGGAAATCGTTTTCTTGGGGGGTTCCTGTATTGAACATGAATGTTATATATTTATTATATAATGTTTATTGGAGAGACGCTGCGATAGCAACCCTGTAGTTAACGAACCGCCTTGCATGGATGAGCTTTTGCCACGTTTTTCTCAAGTCGTGATTTCAGAAATGGATGGAATCTAAATTTGTCCATCATTTTAATCATTCATTGGAATGCTTTGGGAATGCAGAAAATCGTGCCCGTCGTCGAATCATCGTCAAGACTCAAGAACGTACTGAAAATTCCACTAAATGTGAAATTAAAAACGACTGAGTCTCATTCAAGAATTTAAAACTGACTTTCCTGGCTTCGAAGTTTAGTGCGTACATAAGACCCAAAACTGTTGAAAAGTGTGTCTAATTGAAATTTGCACACGTTCCCTTCGACTATAAGTGGGTTCAGGAGACTCAGAAAGAAAGGAAAAAAAATGAGCGCTCTTATCGCCGGATGTTCGAAGCAACCGACGCAGCTTCGTTATCAGCTCGTGGATAGGTTTTATTTGTCCGTCACGTGCGTGAAATTGATATGGCTTCTCAGTCGTGGCTACAAAAAGCCAGGTGAGACAGCGGGAAAAGCGAATAATTCGGGGATGGGGGAAAAAAAAACAACCGTTATCTCCTGGGAGTTTCGTATATTTTATTTTAGTTTCTGCCTTCGCTCACGGGGAAAAAAGCATTTTCTTTCTACAGTATTTTTTTAAAAGCGAATAATTCGGGGATGGGGGAAAAAAAACAACCGTTATCTCCTGGGAGTTTCGTATATTTTATTTTAGTTTCTGCCTTCGCTCACGGGGAAAAAAGCATTTTCTTTCTACAGTATTTTTTTCGACAGTGCCTAAGCTGGCGTCTGTGTGTGTTGCCATGTGATGTGACAAGGAGCACTTTTCAGTCGTGACTCGTGAGTCTTTGATGCTGAATGTGTGAAGAATTTTTGTAACTTCCAAGGTTTGGGTGACTTCAAATGAACTTCGATTCGGAAAGTCTATTTGTGTATAGCTACCCTTTGTGTAGGCCGATCTCCCTGATTTTTTTTTTTTAGATTTATTATGAGGGTTGTTGTTAGATAGTAGAAGAGTAAAATCATGTGGCAGAAGTTGACAAAAAATCTGTCAATAAGAGGGATACCACTGGATTTCTTGGAATTAGTTTTCGAATTTCTCGAGTTTCATTATCGCTGACGTCGTCTGTTCGGGTGCTGATCTGTGTGCCATTTTTATGCACAGCATATTTCGCAGACCAAATGAAATTATGCAGATTAAACGCGAGTCCTTTACTTTCCCTCCAATATTCCACTAATTTCCGTGCATAATTTATAATTGTGAAATTCTGAAATCAGTTTACGTACTGCAGTCTCAGTTGATCTTCTGTTCCTGGGATCCTGATTTCCCGAAGAACGAAAGATGAGTCGCACTTCATTCAATGCAGCTCCTTTTCAATGGTCTATTGATCTTTCTTTTTCAATTGAAGTAACTTTTTAATGTAATTAATGGAAAAAGAAGCAGATGTGAGTTGAGTAATCTAAATTAAAGATGGCAATTTAATATTCAAATTGTCCCAAGAATGCATTGAGCCTCCAGTTTCTGTATACACAACTCTTGATGCGCTGACTGATCGCAAATTCTTTCTTCGTGGGCTTGCAAATTTTTTCTCGAAACGATTGATAACTGTTGGCACTAGCTTTCCAAACTCAACTGAAATAAACACCCAAGCATGTTTTCGGAAGTCAGAACCGTATCAATTACTGTGTCAGTACCCATGAGGGTCTGACGAAGTGACTGAGTCAACAGAACTTGTGAATTTCGTCATCTGTATTTGTCGTGACTCTCTCGGCAAAATAAATGGAAAATTAAGACGATATTTCCGAGGGAAATTTCAGTACAAGTTTCCCAACTAACGTATTTTACGCATCTAGAAAAGGGTGACTCGAACATAAACTATTCCTGTTAAGATCGTTCATTGTGACACGGTGCGAGATTTTCGCGCCATTATAATTCGCATTTTTATTTTAAGAAAAAAAAAAATTATTCACTTTAAATTTATTTTTGGATTATTTGGGTGGTAGAGTAAAAGACTCTCATATAATATGTGTTATTGCATTCGATATGTGTAAATTTGGAGTAGATGAAAATGGCACAAAGATCAACATTCGAAGAGACGGCCTCAGCTATTATGAAACTTGATAAATTAGGTAAATAATTCCAGAAAATGCAATGGTTTTACTCTTGGAAGAATTTTTGTAAAAAAAATACCATCGGACTGAAATATTTCCATCCACAATCTAATATCGAGTGAATAACCCAATAACCTTTATCAATTTATCATAATTTATCAATTATGAAACTTGATAAATTCGGTAAATATTTCCAGGAATTCCAATGGTTTTACTCTTGGAAGGATTTTTGTCAACTTGTTTTCCCATTGGGCTGAAATATTTCCATCCACAATCTAATTTTGAGTGAATAACCCAATAACTCACCAGGTCTCAGTCACTGTTTTACACGCTTGTATATCTCGAGAATCAGCCACACATGAGATTTTTAGAAAATTCCTTTTTTTTTTTTGGCGGGAAAACAGCGACCTATATTCACTTCCACGCGGGATCCTTTCTTTTCATCGACCGAATACCTTCGTACAGGAATGACTTCAAGTACTCTCGGGATAAATTCTGCGAATTGTTGTAGAGAGGTATTTTCGTCCCTGGCCCCGGGATTTATTTTCAGCGTCGGTGCGACGACTGGGAAGTAGTGAAGTGACTCGAGAGACACTTCCGAACTAAGGGGGAAGCAGGTTGCTTACGGTCTTTTTTTTTTTCGCCCTCCCACTTGCCGTTTTTTCTTTTTTGCTTCCTGAAATTTATGCGGAATTGGTTTCACGCAAGTTTTTTCTTCTTTTTGACGCCCGAAGATCCGCGTGTTGCTGTGACAGTTTGGGTTGTAATTAATATGGAGTTTAGCTTGGTGAATAGGAAGATTTAAATGCAGTTATTTATTTTTATTTACACACATTTGCTGCGAAATGACGAGGTTCCTTTTTTTAAGTGAATTTTACTTGTGCTTTGAGGAACGAACGAATACTGACGAACTTCCGACATGAAATTTACTTCAAGCTATTTATTCAGATTTAAAAGATTTTTCGTTGGTGAGGTGTTTTTTTTGTGGGATTCGAACAGAGTTTCATTGATGTTTTTCAGTTTTTAGAAAACCTTCAGTGACGCAGTTTCACTCACTAGTTTATGATGCCTTTGCAATTAAATTCACTTGAACAGGGGTTGAATCAGTTTTTGTTAATGTTGTGTAAAATTCAGATATTTCGTCGAAATTAAAACCCTTCGTGAGAATTGGGAAAATGAAACATTCGACCTTTATCAAGAGCTGGCATTAAAATGTGAGTCTTTCGAGTGGGGATCGAAACATTTCGTTTGAACTAGAGTAAAATTTTGACTTTTCGTCGAAATCGCGCACATCGTGAAAAGTGGAGCAGGAAAACATTTGACCTTTTTCTAGACCTGACATTAAAATGTATGATTGAACTTTAAGCCTTTCGAGCGAGGATTGAAGCATTTTTGTTGAACTTGAGGAAAATTTTTAATTTATTTTTCGAAATCACTGACTTCTTGAGAAGTGGAGAAAAGTATGTAGTTGTCCAGTTTCAAGGTCTGGCGGAAATGTGATGCTAAATCTGAAGTCTTCCGCACCCGGAACCGTTTTCTGCCCTTCGTCATCCTCTTGAGAAAATGTGGAGGGCATTCGTAAAAAACAAAGAATGTGTGGGACACGTTTGTAAAAAGAACTTTCGTATGAACCTGGTGTATTGTTTTGAACTGCGGCCAAATTTTGCATGACTGACGGGTTTAAAGTTATTCTAATGAAACCACGCATAACTTCGAGAACCTTCCGTGAACCCTTTTTTAATCCTAGTTGGAATAAATAAATGCATGCGGTGACGTTTTATTCTAGTTCCGCGTACATGTGTTCAAATTAAGTCGAAACGATGTAATTGAACGTACGAGTCATTTAATTATATTTACGGGATTTTTTTTAAATAATATATTGAACTCTCTCAATAAACCTGTGGAAATGGCCACTTGAAGATACAGTTGATCCTAGATAACTCGAACCTCTGTAAATCGAAAACCTCCCGAGGTCACATTTTTCAGACCCTGTCTGAATTTCCTTCAAGAACAATATACATTGGCAATTATAACAAATAATTGCTTACAACGAAGGCGCTTTCAAGTCGCTCCCCGATAGCCAGAATGTTAAATTTGTTATTTCGTTGCTTAATTTTTCGTTGCACCGAAGCTATTTAACTTGTCCCAATGGGTTCGTTGTAAATAAATTTTAATGTATACAAACCTGTCGGACTCGAAAATTTCCCCCCGCAAACCTATTCGTAGTTCGAATTTTTGGTGAGCTTTTGGGGTAGAATTCCGGTTACTGGGGAAAGACAGATGAAAAAAATTTTTGACTTTCTGCTTTTCAAGAAGAAGTGAGCGATTAATTTTGCAAATTACTTCCTTTCCTCACAACCTTTCGTGAGAATTGGAATGTAAAACATTTGACCTTTTTCAAGAGCTTGCGGCAAAATGTAAGTCTTTCGAGCAGGGATTGAAACATTTTGGTTGAACTTACACACTGGCATCGGCGGCATGTCAACGAAAAGTGAACGTTCCGAGTTACTTTCTACCTCAGATTTTTTTTATTTTTTAAACACCTACAGTTTGCATTCCTCCGTTTGCGCTTTTCGATTCGAGTGCAAGTACCTCGACGCCAGGTACTGTACTTGTACTGTTGTTTCCCCCCTCCCCCTTTTTTGTTTATTTTGAATTTTTTTGTTTGAGATTTTCGCGGGACTCCTACTGCTGCTGATCAATGAGTCGGAAAAAGGTTTCAAGTGCAGGAAAGCGGCTCAGCAGCAGGAGCAGCAACGGAAGTGATCGTAAAAAAGACGAGGTTATTGTTTGGACTCGCGCCGGCTTTTCTTTCCCAGTTCATATTTGCCGGTTTCTTCCTCGCCCCCGTCCGGTTCCCATCAACCTGGTCTTTGCACGCCCCCTAGTTTCTCACCTGTTCCTTGTGCCAAAACAGTGCCAAATTTCTTCCGAGTACGCTTCCCGCATTATTATATTTTTTTTCGCGGAGAAAAAATAATTGTGGCGGCTTTAACCTATATTCTTGTTCAGATTTTGTGGCGGGGGGTAGAAATCTGGTGCGGAATTCGTGTTGGTGTCACTTTTTTTTTCCTTTCCACGCTATGATTCCGTTCTGTGGTATATTGAACGCAAGATTACACTGGGGGGGGGGGGGGGCCCGAGATGCGGACATGATTGCTGGTGCTTGGACCTTGACCCTATGTCAGAGCGTCCGTGTGTCGGATCAATTTTTTTTTTTTCCCTGTAGACTTTCAAACGGAAACATTTTTTATTGGTCCCGTGTTCGATCGCCAGCAATTATGAATGAAGTCGCCGAAATTGAATACTTTTTCACAGCTTGAAGAGATGCGGAAAATAATTTGCGGAAGAAAAAAATACACAGGAACTGGCCGTTTGGCATCAAGAAAAGGGCAAGAACAAGTCTAGCTATTTTGTACAAGCATGATGGAAAAAAGCACAAAATAGCCTGTTTTTGCTTATACCGAAATCAATTTGTATTTTTATAAATGTAAGTACTGTAGCTCAATTTGTTCAATAGGCATCGTAATTTATGGAAATGAAATCAGCCAATTTTTTCTAGAAATGCTGGAGGTCTAAATTTTAAAACATCGTCCTGATTTCGGGGCGGATTTGTTATTTTTTTTTGTGCGTTGGGTGTCCCGGATTGAAGTCGTCCGTATGTCGGGGTCCCACGGTATATATTTTTTCAATTTAGATTTCGCTGGTTAGATGTCGGAAACTGATGGGGGTTACTGCGTGAAAAGCCGTGTATCCCCGAAGAAGGGGTTTTAGCAGTCTTCCACCGTATGTCGGGGTCCCACGGTATATATTTTTTCAATTTAGATTTCGCTGGTTAGATGTCGGAAACTGATGGGGGTTACTGCGTGAAAAGCCGTGTATCCCCGAAGAAGGGGTTTTAGCAGTCTTCCGGTGACCTAGGATTTGCATGTGCTCAGTAGGTGAAAAATATTCGATCACTTATTTTCCGATCAACGAAATTTGATCGCAATGTTTCGTCTCCAATGGAGATAAAAAGCAGAAGTGAATGACGAAATCGTGATTCCAAGTTTTCAACAGCCTTTTGTTTATAGGTTGTAAAAGAGTTGATGGATGAAAACAAATTTCTGTGGCTTTTTTGCAATCTTAATTTATCTCGTTATTTGCGCTATGATGAATTGCTCTTGAAATTCATTGAAAAGCTCACTGATTATATTTTAGGCATTAACTGCAGTTGCTGCGTGTTGAATTGAATGTAAATATCTTACAGTTTATTAATTTTATACAAACGATGGAACAGAATGAAATGGGAAACTGGAACCCTGAAAAAGTGTTCTCAGTTGATCAGTTTGCTCGATGTTGGGTTATTTCAGTGTTGCTTGAAAATCGTTCGTGCAATAAACCGAATTGATTTTTTCGAATTTGACCAAACGCTTGCGATTGTTCGTTTATGCGTGTATTTTTGCCTATAAAATTTCTCATTTTTATCCCACGTGAAAATATTTTCTTTATTCTGTTGGCTGCCAAGATAAAATCAGACTTCTGCTTATAATCGAGTGAAAGCGGTTCATAATTGTAATCATCATCCAGAAACGCGTTTGAATTAGTATCCAATCTTCCCTGAAGCGAAGGAGCCAAGTTTACCCTCTCTCGTTCATTATTAGTGACCGCATCACTGTTCTGGGAAGCGTCATGAATCTTACACGTAATAAATCGATGTAACGAAGGTTCAAAAAGCCATTAAATCAACGCAACGTCCAACTAATTGCCTGCAACTTCCGAGTGATGCTTCTCTTTTTATGATCATGTCTAGCTTTGATATAAAATGATTTCGAGTCAAATTCCCCGAGCATCCGCTTCTCATAATTTCTTAAATTGATTCTGTGAAAGTTACGAGATTTTCCCCTGGGACCTGTTGGAATTTACGTCGTCGGGAGAAATGCATTTGTTATTTTTTTTCTCTCAGCAGAATACTGTATTATCATCTGTGGCAGGAATCCTTTCGTGAGGGAACCCGACGCGGGTTTCAGTATTCCTCGAATTATCTCGGAAGCATTCTTGCTGCAGACCTGAAAATTGGGCACTTCCCGCAATTTTCATTCATCTCGTAAAATGCAGAGAACCGCGGAATTTCCATGCTTTCCAGAATTAACTGTGTGTTTGATTGAGTTTGCCAGGATTCCAGAGTCGGTCAAAGGGAACGAAGGTGCCTATTTAATTTTGATTTAATCAGTTTTATTTGATGCGGATTTTCTTCATGTTCACAGTGGGTCCTCGCTTTAAGGAACGAATCCGTTTCTATGGGTGTGTTTCTTTATGCGAAACGCGATTTCCTTTCAAGGTTGCATGGGAAATTAATGAATTCATTCTGAAATTTTTTTCCAGAAAGCGGAAATGAACCATTTTATCTACTGTACCTGATTTTTAAAGTTTTTTTTTGCATGAAATTGTTCACGTAAAATACATAAGCGTCAAATGTGACTAATCCTGATCAGTATATGCTTTGACCTCTCAGAAATCCACCAATTTTTAAAGCAAGTAGAGGTAAAAAAATATACCCCTTTTTCTTTCGTTTTTCTTTGATTCGAATACTTTTTTTCTTCAAAAACTGGTTGAAATCCAAGCATTTCTGGACCAACAAATTTCATTTCTTGAAACAATTTCGTCGTGGAAGTTACTTTTTCCATTTAAAAAATTTTCATTAGGCGAATTTTTTGATGCGCTGGTCGTTCGTCGTGTGGGAACTCACTGTACAGAGTGGGAAAATTTATTTCCAATTGCGTTATACTTTTGAAAGCATTATTAGGTTTAGAAAGCATAGATGATCCCATTCGCAGATAATTACTGGACTGTCCAAAGTCGTTGAAATAAGTTGATTGAGGAATTCAAGAAATGCAGCAATGTTGGACAAATATCTGTTATATCAAGTCAAAAGCTCGTTGGATTCTCAATTTTGTTGTTGTAGAAAATTGCCAACTTTTTGGCACATTTAAGTCGATTCTCCCAAATAATCGCGGTTCTGCTTCGTTTTATTTTATTTTTTTTTTAGAACATTTCTAAACCATGCAGCAAAAATCGCCGTCGACCCGTTTCTAAGATTAGGTGGGTCGTCGTATTTGCGAATATTATACGATACTGCTTGAGTCAAGCAGAGGAAATAAGAGATTGATTTGTGAGTTGTGGAAATAGTCTCTCTGGTATTTTTGGCTGTCGGTTTTTTTGTTGTTTATTCGTGCCGTTTAATTTCCAAGAAAATAATTCGCCTGAAATTTTGTGTCGCTAACAAAATTTTCTTTCGTTTTCTTATTTTCTCAGGAGCAGGATCGTAAGGGTTTTTCCTTATCGGAAAACCACAAAAGAAAAGAAAAATCCGACTGTGTTGCGTGGGATTGACTGTGGATGCGTTCACGTCGATGGGTTCGGATGTGCTTGAAGCGATAAGCGAACGGTGTGTCAACTGAAGACTTGTGTGCAACCCAGTTGCTTTGATGTCCTTCACCGCCGGGTAATTGGATTCTGAGGAGTCTCTGCGAAGAATGCTGGCGAACCCGTGGTGGGTCCGAGGCTCAGTCAGGAAATACCCTCCAGTCAGGTCGAACCAGGAGCTGAAAAACTAGCTTTTTTTCTCTCTTAAATGGGACCTGTGTTTCACCGAAAATAATTATGATCCTTCAAAATAAAATTCTTCTTTGTAANACGTTCCCCAGGCTAACGGTGCCCTTGCCTGGGGGTTTGTTTTTACCTGTAAAATTTCTAATTTTTATCCCACCTGAAAATATTTTCATTTTTCTGTTGACTGACAAGATAAAATCAGACTTCTGCTTATAATCGAGTGAAAGCGGTTCATAATTGTAATCATCATCCAGAAACGCGTTCGAATGAGTATCCCATTTTCCCTGAGGCGAAGGAGCCAAGTTTACCCTCTCTCGTTCATTATTAGTGACCGCATCACTGTTCTGGGACGCGTCATGAATCTTACACGTAATAAATCGATGTAACGAAGGTTCAAAAAGCCATTAATTCAACGCAACGTCCAACTAATTGCCTGCAACTTCCGAGTGATGCTTCTCTTTTTATGATCATGTCTAGCTTTGATATAAAATGATTTCGAGTCAAATTCTCCGAGCATCCGCTTCTCATAATTTCTTGAATTGATTCTGTGAAAGTTACGAGATTTTCCCCTGGGACCTGTTGGAATTTACCTCGTCGGGAGAAATGCATTTGTTATTTTATTTTTTCTCTCAGCAGAATATTATCATCCGTGGCAGGAATCCTTTCGTGAGGGAACCCAACGCGGGTTTCAGTATTCCTCGAATTATCTCGGAAGCATTCTTGCTGCAGACCTGAAAATTGGGCACTTCCCGCAATTTTCATTCATCTCGTAAAATGCAGAGAACCGCGGAATTTCCATGCTTTCCAGAACGACTTCTTCTTCTGTTATGTTCGAAACACCAGAGTAATGCTGTGCGGAAATGTGCTTATTTTACGACGACGAAGCCATTGAGGGCCGTCCGCAACCCGCGTGTGGACATTATAATGTCTGCAGTACAAGTAAACTCTCGTGTTTTCATCTGATGAGGAATTATGGGCGGACGAGAAACGAATTCTCCGAAAGGCGGAAAAGTTATTATTGCTAAGATGTCAACGCATGTTGGGACTGTTTTTCGTGTTCGCGTAAAATTAAATATTGGAAGCAGGATTCCACCATTTTGATTCTTAATTGACACACAAACTAACTCAAACGGTCCTAAGGTCTCAGCCAGTTTCCCTTGCTTCCACGGATAAATTAAAACTAAATTAGTCAAAATAAACTACGCCTAAAAGAAGTACAAGTGTCACCCATCTCGCTTTAAGGAACGAATCCGTTTCTATGGGTGTGTTTCGTTATGCGAAACGCGATTTCCTTTCAAGGTTGCATGGGAAATTAATGAATTCATTCTGAAATTTTTTTCCAAAAAGCGGAAATGAACCATTATATCTAATGTTCCTGATTTTTAAAGTTTTTTTTTTTGCATGAAATTGTTCACGTAAAATACATAAGCGTCAAATGTGACTAATCCTGATCAGTATATGCTTTGACCTCTCAGAAATCCACCAATTGTTAAAGCAAGTAGAGGTAAAAAAATATACCCCTTTTTCTTTCGTTTTTCTTTGATTCGAATACTTTTTTTTCTTCAAAAACTGGTTGAAATCCAAGCATTTCTGGACCAAAAAGTTTCATTTCTTGAAACAATTTCGTCGTGGAAGTGATTTTTCCCATTTTTAAATTTTTCATTGGACGAATTTTTCGTTGCGCTGATCTTTCGTCATGTGGGAACTCACTGTACAGAGTGGGAAAATTTATTTTCAATTGCGTTATACTTTGAAAGCATTATTAGGTTTAGAAAAAATAAATTATCCCATGCGCAGATAATTTCTGAACTGTCCGAAGTTGTTGGGATAAATTGATGGGGGAATTCAAGAAATGCAGCAATATTGGACAAATATTTGCTATATCGAGTCAAAAGCTCGTTGGATTCTCAATTTTGTTGTTTTTGAAAATTCCCAAATATTCGGGCACATTTAAGTCGATTCGCCCGAGTAATCGCGGTTTTGCTTCGTTTTATTTTTTTAGAACATTTCTAAAGCATGCAGCAAAAATCGCCGTCGACCCGTTTCTAAGATTAGGTGGGTCGTCGTATTTGCGAATATTATACGATACTGCTTGAGTCAAGCAGAGGAAATAAGAGTTTGATTTGTGAGTGGTGAAAATAGTCTCTCTGGTATTTTTGGCTGTCGGTTTTTTGTTTTTGTTTTTTGTTTATTCGTGCCGTTTAATTTTCAAGAAAATAATGCACCTGGAATTTTGTGTCGCTAATAAAATTTTCTTTCGTTTTATTATTTTCTCAGGAGCAGGATCGTGAGGGTTTTTCCTTCTCGGAAAACCACAAAAGAAAAGAAAAAATCCGGCTGTGTTGCGTGGGATTGACTGTGGATGCGTTCACGTCGATGGGTTCGGATGCGCTTGAAGCGATAAGCGAACGGTGTGTCAACTGAAGACTTGTGTGCAACCCAGTTGCTTTGATGTCCTTCACCGCCGGGTAATTGGATTCTGAGGAGTCTTTGCGAAGAATGCTGGCGAACCCGTGTAGCTTGAAGCGATAAGCGAACGGTGTGTCAACTGAAGACTTGTGTGCAACCCAGTTGCTTTGATGTCCTTCACCGCCGGGTAATTGGATTCTGAGGAGTCTTTGCGAAGAATGCTGGCGAACCCGTGGTGGGTCCGAGGCTCAGTCAGGAAATACCCTCCAGTCAGGTCGAACCAGGAGCTGAAAAACTAGCTTTTTTTCTCTCTTAAATGGGACCTGTGTTTCACCGAAAATAATTATGATCCTTCAAAATAAAATTCTTCTTTGTAACAATTATCGAGATAATCGGAAATAATTTGCATAATTTCCCTTCAGGAGAGCTACGTGTGAAACTTCGAAGTTGAAATCATTGTGGAGTTTTTCTTCGTTGAAATAAGCTCAGTCAGTCTGAACCACGAGAAGAAAATCGTTGTTAGAAATAGGACTGTGTTTAACTAAAAATAACGAAGATCTTTCCTGGAGGATATTTCTGTGTTACATATTCGGGAACAAAATAAAGTTTTTAGAGATACAGCACTGTAATTTTGTCTTCAACAGACCTGCGTTCGCAACTTCAAAGTTTAAATCGTTGTGGAGTTTTTTTTTTTTTACTTTGAAATCAGCTCATTCAGAAAATATCCTCAGTCTAGTCGGATCACTAGCTGAAACTCGTTATTAGAATAGGACTGGGTTAAACCAAAAATAAAATTGATTTTTTCTTGGAGGATTCTTCTTCGTAAGAATACTCGATATAATCGGAAACAAATAGAATTTTCTGTAATTTCGTCGTAATTTCGTTGTAACAGAGTTGTCTTTGCAATTTTAAAGTTGTTGTCGTTGTGACTTTTTTCTTCTTTTAAATAGGCTCGGGTAGAAAATATCCGTTCTCAAGTCGAATCACTAGATGAATCTTTTTTTTTTTTTTACAATACTGTTCTTCGCCAAAAGTAAGACGCATCTTTTACTAGAGGATTCTTCTTTCCAACAGCAGTCAAGATAATCGGAAACAAAATAAAGTTTCAACAGAAATGTGTGGGCAACTATTCGAAGTTGAACGATTTTCATGGGAAATTCTTGGGGACAGATTCGGGTCATGTTTGGCGAGGTGTATTTTCCTATATAATATGAATGTACGGACGAAACAAATGATTGATCAGAATTAAAATGGCAGCACAATTTAATTGGGTTCATCTTCTCGTCAATACTGTAATTGGTTTCGCGGTTTTGAAAATAAACCTACATCTTTTGGTCAACCCTTTTACGTGAATCGAATGAAACGTAAAGTTTCGCATCGCTTGTTTGAAATAATGTCATGATACTGGGAGCCAATTTCTTTCAATGGTCAGAGATCATTTTTACTGCGGGAAATAATTGCAATGTTCTCGATTAAAGATTACATTATTTTTCTTGTGATTAGGGCTTCTTCTGCGGGTAATTTCTCACTATGTCGTTAGGTCTAATTTTTTTATGAACGGATCCTATTTTCGGGAAAAACACGGCCCGTTGAGACAGAAATGTTTCGATTTATTCCCCACGACGAGCTTCGATTGCCCTGCGGAAGAAAACTTGGAAAGAATGCCTTGAATCGGTCATCATCAACTCACTCGGAAACTTTGTGGAGGCCCCGGGGTGGCTATTATTTTATTTCCTGCAAGAAGGTCCCAAGCCGCCGATTCAATCAGGTTATCGGTGTGTCCTTTTCTACCTCGGTCTGATGGGACTGTTCGAATCGGATCGGATCGGTCAGGAAATGCGGAAGATTGAAGAAGAAGAAGAAAAAAGGCGAGGAGACGGAAGAAGGGGAGGATTTCTTTCCTGTGTCGGGAGATGATCTTGGTTTCATCCCTGGCGGATTGTTGGGATAGTGTTCATATGCGTGTGTTGCTGCTGCGTCTGGATGCGAAGAACGAACGTCAGCAGCGTCAGCGTCGTCTCTTCAGGTGAGTGTCACATCCCTGTCGTGTCCGTTCCCGTCGGCACGGGTTCCGCTTTATTTGCGCGTGAATCATGATATCCTGGTGGGAAGTTTGTAAATTTTTGCAAAACGTTGAGTTATTTGCGGCAAGTGTGTTTTTTTTTTAGTTTTCCTATTTCGCAGGAATTTGTTTTTCTCCGCGGGTTCCGAAAGGGTTCAAAATCAAGGTTTTCCGGAATTTCCGAAATCGTATTACAGTATTAAATATGAATGAGCGGTCAAGCTTTCCTTGAGCTTCGAAGTATGTAACATTTCACGAATTTTATTCTGCAAAATCGGGAAGTGACCGTCAAAACCTCTTTCATCCGCCGAAGTCAGCGCGGCATGGTTTTGGCGATTTTTTTTTTGTGGTGGTGAAGTTTCTCGATGTTGGGTGTCAAAAAAAAAATTGGACAAAACATTTTTGAAGACTGCACTTCGTGGACGATAATGGTTTTCTCCGAAAAAAAAAATAAGATTTAAGAACGTGCTTGAACAGACAAATAAGTTGTTAGTTCATTTTGTAGAAGGTTTTTTTTAGTTCACGGGAGTTTTTTTAGTCTGACTATGTAGCATTTTTAAATAATTTTTTTGATAAAACTTGAATGTTTAAATAGCCTATTTAAATACTTGAATATTTTTTAATAAAACCAAAGTATTTTTCCATGTCACAATAGCTTTTTGTTGTAAAAAAATTTTAATGACTGTTTTTAAACCTGTCTTGGGAGTGAATTCGCTGGGACGTTGATAAAAAGAGGAAATATCAGAAAAGGACTATAATCCAAACTTTGCGAGAAGGTTTCCACTTTCAGTTTTAAAATTGGATTAACGCTTGTTATTCCTACCCCGTAATTTTTCTCTTCATTAAATATTCTGTAACTGTCAATTCATGTACAGTATGTGTTCGGTAGGTTTTTGAATTACAGTATCCAATTTGACCGACGTCGGTTCATGCATCAGGTAAATGCCAATTATTGAATATCAAACCACGACGAGATTCGCCGCTTTCTGTAGGAAGGAGTAGCAACATGATTTCGAAAGAAATTGTTTCATGTATAATTGGGTCGATTCTAAAAGTCTGACTTGCGACTAGAATTTCTTTATGAGGTACGATGAACATTTTGACTATAGTGTCGTTTTCGGTTCCCTGTATTTCACATGCGTCACATAACGCTTTCCTCGTTTCCTATTCGTTATGATGTTAGCGTTTCGAAACGAGGATTCAGTCGAGAAATTTATTGAACGGCCTTTGTTCCTTCTCGGTTTCTTGCGCTTGGGCGCCCACCCTTTCAACGGGCTACGCACTGAGGCTGCGCCTCAAACGTCAACCCAGTACAAAGGCCAAACACAACGTCACTACTGCTCAGGCAGCATAGCAACGTAAAATTTCTCTTGAGATCCCTGGGCTTTCTTCACCACGTGCAGATATATATATTTTTTCTTTCTTCGGGACAGTCAAGAATTGGAAAAAATGAACATTTTGCGTTCTTATACAGTGAGACCCCTACGAGCGGACACCTCTACATGGGGACAATTGAACATAGGGACATTTATTCTTCAATAAAAATCATTAGAAAGGCCCGACATATGGACACTGCCTCAACATGGGGACATTGCATGATAAAATTGCCAATACATTGTAGGAAAATTGACCTTTATTAGGCTGAATTGCAAGAAACAGATTCTTCCAACCCTAAGATGCAAGCAAGACAAATTCTCTGGTATTTTCAGCACTTTTCCATCCATTCAGCTAATTGAAAAAAAAAATTACCTATAGCACAGAGGGACTTCCTTCTCTGTTTGTGACTTGGAAGTTATTTTTACAGATGTCAACATTTCAATGCACTGTACAGCGGTATACTATTCAATACTCCAAATGTTCTTATTGGGTTGAAAAGGTATTCACTGTATCAAATTCAAGCGGCAAACAATTTTTTTTTTCATGGAATTCTGAAGAATATTCCTTTTATAAAATACCCATTAAAAATTATATAATGTGAGTCTATGGGAGAACGAGACTCAACTTAGGGACGGTCTTGATGCCCCAATTTTGTCCGCATCTGGGGGTCTTACTGCTTTGTGGCACTTCCTGCGGTCCCCGTTATGGCAGTCTTTGCGAACATCAAGGTCCAAGAAAAAAATTATGTAGAAATTCTGATGTGGAATAATGTTGATACAGTAATAATCATAAAAACACCAGTAATTTTTTCTTGAGTTTAACTAGCGAAACTCTTTCGAGTCATTTTTTTAACGTACCGAACAAGATGGTATTGTGTACCATTATTGTTCCGCTAAGAAGAAGAAGAAGCAGGAGGAAAAATCGTCGTCGCGTCCTTCGTGTGTGTTGTCCGACGCACAATTGGGTCGGTCTGGTGCTGCTGCTGCTGCTGCTGTTGGGTTCCTCGCTTTCTTCCGGGGTTGGG
>CAJPEX010003947.1:0-11633 GCA_905338405.1 Notodromas monacha
TGGGCTATATAATAATAGGTCCGATGCTGATTATTATAATTGACGAATAAGTCTTTAGCAATTTTCGATCTTTTACAAGAAAAAAAGAACATTTATTTGCAGTATAGGACTTTCAATATCCGAACTCTTACGAACCGGACATTTGATCAATCGGCCCCGAAATTTGATTCACGAATGAAACTAAACGAATAGTTTTTTTAAAATTCAGTCCCCCCCCCCCCCCATGATTAATCCTAATCCTTTGAGGTAATGCTAGATTTTCAGAAAAATTAAATGCGTTATGCCAGGTCACTTTACAAATTTTACTCATTTGTCAACAAATATTTCAATAGCAATTGATTATATTTTACGGTGTACAATACAGTATTCCATTTGACGCATGAAAGCGTCCGGACTTTAACCAGGATGACTTGAATTTTCCTACATTCAAAAACGGATTTACTGTGCATTTCGTATTCAGAAAATTTAAAAAAATACAGTATGTATAGAGAAATCAATTTGTCTTGGAAAAATGATCTGATTCTGCTGAGAATCAATCCAGGGCGAACCCGTTTGTGTTACTATGGAAGTATAGAAGATACGAACGACGATCAGTCCGGTTTAACATGAGATTTCCTTTGAGGGGATTTTAGAACACTTGAGCTTTTTCATTTTTTCATCGAAAAGTTTTACCAACTATATGTATTGGATGAAAGCAAATCAATATGTCTATATGGTATTCGGAGAATTACCGGTGTTTTAATTTTTGTAGTATTTATGGTTTTGAGAGATGTGTCAGCTTTATAACTGAATCTTTTCCTTTAGTCTGGTTTTTATCTACTTTTACTCAAGTTCACTATATTTTTTCGAGCCAGTGTGTGTTCTTTGTATTGGGGAAGAATATCTGGCTTTTGGGGGTTTTTTTTTTAAGGTTTCTTGACGCTTTCTAAGACCAACAGCAGTTAAAGCGATGAAGCCATTTGAGGCAATTTGTATTATTTGGCACTTTCAATGCTTTTATTTATTTTGTTTGCAATAACAAGCTTCATTCAGGCAAAGTTGAGTAAATTTCAATTTTTCCTTTCAAAATTTGCAATGAACGAATTGAAGTTCCAGGGAGAACTTTCCCACAGGCGTTGATTCGGCATAATCAGAGATATTTCTCGTAAAAATGAGTCACGCCTCAAACGAGAAGCCCTGATTATGTGGGATTATGAGTTCTGAATCGGTGTTTTTTTTCCCGGAAAACTTCAAATCACTAATAATCAAAAACAAAGAAAACGTATTTTAGAATCATCTGATGGAATCGACGCTATTTGATATAAATTGAGTAATTAACGATCATGAAAAAATACTGAAGTTCATTAAAAAATCAGAGTCGATGACTCTCATTGCAAGTATCCAAGTTTTGAACTTGATTCGNTTCCATTTATGAGATCCAGTACAAAGCTTGATCTTTTCCGTTTTTTTCTATGTTTTTCGAGAAAAAAAAACATTACAGTAAAATACTGTACGTTTCTATATAAGCATTTTTATAGAGTTCATATCGCTGCCCTCGCAGTTTTTGTTGGTAACTCAAAAAGTGCGGTTGTTGTTTTAAGACTCCCTGGGATCTCAATCAGCAAACTTCGCGAAAAATGAAAGGCGTTATATTTTGTGGGTCGCCTTCCTTTTTCAACTTTTCAATTTAATGATTCCGTGAGAACGATCAGAATTTTTTGAAAATTGATGCATAAACTTGATTCAGGAAATTGAAGGAGATGTTTTTTTGCATTTTTGACTTTTTGAGTCAAACTCGGAATCCTCCAACCGATATGACGTGATGAATACAGATTACGCCTTTGTTAATCTTATAAAAGGAATTGCTTCGATTTCAGCAGGTCCGAAGTGGGAAACTTCTCGCTCGATAAATTTAAAATTTCCGTAAAGCTTCCCAGCAATCAATGTACAATAATTGACACAAAAGTATGGACAAGTCAGGCAAATGTTTTCACTGGGAGATACTTGACCATTTTTTATTTTTACAATTACATTTTTTAATGAGTTGAACACTTTCAATGTTCCTCGCATTTTCATGAAACATCGAAGTGTACCAAATGATGTTTTTCTTTGATTTGTAAGGTGCTGTTTCTATGCCATCTTTCAAAATCGAGCCCGGTAGTCAAAAATTGGAGTAGTGCGAAGGCAATAGCTATAATATTCAGCTGTTATTTTAAATAACGTATAATTTAGCTTACCTAATGATAATACCACAAGAGGAACGCAAGACTGTATTTTTTTTTGTTGTGACGGCGTAATTTCTGAAAATTCGTAAAAAAATATGCAAGAGAGAATTCAGCGGAATCTTTTTTGGTTTATTATTGACTTCAATCCTATGAAAACCGCGCCAATATTTTGTTTTGTTTTCTTTTTAGAAGAGATACTACAGATGTGCTGTCTCTACAACGAAATCTTCTCTAAAAAAAATTTGTCCGATGAATTTAGTTTGAATTTCAGCGAAATCCAAGAAGTGAATTTCGTTCTCTTCGAACCTAAATTCCAGAAGAAAAATCTGTTTACTGTACAGAGAAAATCGTTGTAGGCAAGATTTTTGTAGAGAGTCCACAAGTACCATAAGAAACAGCATGGAGGAAAAGTTAGGACAATAGTTTGTGCTTTCGGCGGGGAATGTACTTGGGATAGGGAAATGTTGAGACAGTTACACCGGTATATAGCCGCGTGATTGCAGTTCACGGATCAGCGCGTTTTCTTGTGGCGTCTCTCGTCGACCTGTGGCTGGCAGCTTGGTGATCACCAAACAGTTATGCCATGAAGAATCGTGCTCTGTGAAGAGAGGAGACGAGCATATATATATATATGGCCCTGCGTTGGATATGCTGCTTTTTTTCACTGTCTGTGACTGGAAAGAAACCCGTTTTTTTACTGTTATTGCGCAGAAAACCGATTGCCTTTTTGGCGAAGGAAAAATAATACCGCGCCGTTCTTTTTTTTTCCACTGCTGTTACGTATGAATGGTTATACGTATAACAATCGGGAAAACCGATATTTCTAACTGCAGATTTCGAAAGAAAAAGAACTACCTATTATTTTAATTTTCAGAGACCTTGTGCTCTTTCGAGTTGCAAGAAAGATAGTTTTAAAATAAAACAGTGCGGGATTATAACGTTGATTTTCTGATATTTTTGTGGTAATAGAATGTTAAACGTGCAATTGGAATTTTTAGATACATCACTGTAGTGCTTCCAGGAGAGTCGATAAAGAAAATGCATAATTAAAAATATCTTGTGATTCGTTCACAATGGACCTTGACATCACACGGAACTGGGACAGAAAAGCTGCATTCTGCCAACACTTCAATATATTTCTCGCTGCCATCCTGGGAAGAAATTGCATGGAAAACTTTGTTAAATTATTCGACGATCTATAATGGACGTTTGATTGGCTGATTGCGAATCAAGTAAATGGAACTGAAAAAAGATAAATCTTCTAAAATTTGGATCGACTCTTGAGCTTGTTCTAAAGTGTACGCTTTTTTTATGAATTCGTCCTTCTCATTTCGTCGCAATTAGAGTCACAAAATTGTTTAACAATCTGAAATTTAAATTTCAGCTATTATTAAATAAAGCTATAACTTGAAGAAATTCGAGTTAATTAATGTTCTAGGTGAAAATTACCATCAGACTTGATAATAAAATTCAAAGAATTGAGAATCCGTTTTTTTTTATATGGTCCGTGATTGGCCAGTATCGGAAAAATATTGAAAGCATATGTTGTTAGTTTTTCATCCTCGTTTTGTTTTACGTATTTTTTGATTACGAAGTTTTGGATAGTCTAGGGATTGGGATTTTCTTATAAATTTTGTTACTTCGTTAGTCGCCGTTAGTTTTTCAAGAATGGAAAAAAAATCCATCGAAGGGTGTTTTTCTCGCGGGGATCAAAGTTCCTTTTCTTGACGGAACCTAAGAAACGCCGGCCCCTTGGGGGTCACGATTTCGTGTTTATTTGGACGATTCTCTGCTCTTTTTGTCGTTATTTTCTGAAAATTACCTATTTCTTTCGTAAGAAAACATTTTAGGGCGAATTCAGGAGAAACTTTGGAGTAGTGTCCGAGGTCTGAACATGCGTAGGTGCTCTTGGTATTCGCAGGGGAATGCGTCTCATTAGACTACAAGTGTAATAATGATTTTTATTCACGTGAAGCCATTTTTATGCATGTCTTACCACATGACAAAAATGTTGATTCATGTTTTCTGTAAAAAAAAAATCAATCTCGGGAAGATGCAGATTTTTTTTTTACATTTGTGAATCAAAATTCAGCTCTGTGTAGCGACTTTACATATGAAAGCTTTGTAGAAGCAGAACGTGTGACGTCTTTCTGTCAAGTTTTGATTGATGATCAATCAGATTCTTGTCAGATTTCATTAAAATCCTTTCTTTTCGAAGATTCGATTATTTTCCCCTACTGTTTTCCTCATTTGCTTTTTGTTTTACGACAACATAGAACGTAACGGTTCGCTTGGCTTTTGTCCCAGAGTGCCCGAGAATTTACACGCGTGCAAATGCATCAATTTCATCGAACGCACGATCAGAAATTTCCATTACTTACGATACGAACATTTTGCAACCTATAAATGCAAAAGTTGATCGTTGAAATGTAAAAATTGCGCGAATGAATTTTGGAATGAGTTTAAATTTTCGGAGTGTAAAAAATCCCGATATACATCACGTGGAAGGTGGGTTTTGGATGAGAAAATTTTCTAATTTATCCTGTCTCACCTCTCGATTCCGCCGTTTTATGATTTCCGTCGTCTCATTTCCTTTAATTGATGTTGGAGTTGATTATTCCCGCGAGTTGAGAAACAGTACAGAGCAAGTAGAAATATTTCATTTAAAAAAGTTTCTTTACGACCAAAATACAGTACTGTACTGTACTTCAACAAGAAAAGACTATTCAACTGAAGTGTTGAGATTGCAGTCGATCGAAACACCGGTCTTCTATCGAATTTACGGGGTAAATTTTGCCTAAGAAAAAGAATCAGGGCACGTTTAAGAATCAATGGTGTTCTAGATTCGTATTCGAAATATTGCTTCAACGTCTGGGCAAAACAATCAGCCATTCCTCATACATAATTATTTCAAAGCGTTCTGTAAAAGGATTTGCGGTATTTATTACAATACTGTACGTATACGCAAAAAAAAGTTGTTTGAATTCGGCGGAATTTTTAAGGAAGAAAAATATAGGTCACCCAATAATTTTACTATATCTTGGGACGAATTTGTGTCTTACACGCGGAACACGAAAACCTTGGATACAGTATGTTACTACAGCAATGCCAAATGTCCAACATTTTATGTAGTTTATGGATCTCAAAGTCATTTTCTTCGACGCTCTTGCAAAAAAAGCGGCATGAAATCGTTTAAATGTGACGTTCTCCACTGGAAAACTGGTGCATATCATACGGGTAGTTCATCCTATGCTGTAGAGCTTTTGGTATTTTGTATGGAAAATGATTCATTAGCTTTTTTTACAAGGGCTTGAAAATTTAAAGGGGTGTAGAAATTTACAATGTTCTATATATACGTGATTATTCTATCGTATTTATTTGAAAACGAGTAAAATTTTATCTCACGTTGGCATGAGAAAACGCATTTATATTTATTTTGGATTTTAATTGTCATGTGTCTTACTACATTTTAAATTGGTGGCACCTTAGATTTGTTCGGGAAATTCGCGATCTCATCTGACGGGCGCCATGCAGTATTTTAAATCAAAGAATGGTAAAGCATTCAAAAATATCCTTTAAACATTTATTCGCTTACAAGACACTAGAGTAATAATTCTGATTTTTATGGTCGTGATCTTTCAAAATATTTAGGTTGCATCAAAAGATTGAGGAGGATAAGTATTTTACTCTGGTTCTGAACCTCTGAGGGGTACGGAAAGTACATCTAATGTGCTGGGACTAAGTTGTTTTAATTTTTTGAGACACGAAAATAAGAGTCCTTTTATGCTTGATGACGTCTCATTATTTTGCGTAAATTCGGTACCGCTCATTCTTGCCGGCACGAATCCACAATTACAACCTGTTCGTCAGTAGTTAAAAAAATAAAAAATTTGTATAGCTGACACGCTGTGTGAAGTTCCGTTCAGGAAGTACGTGAAGCCCGCGTGTGTATTATACGAGCAGAGCTTTGGCCTCGCGTGTCTCGTCAACACGTTGACTTCGGGGCATGAGTGACGCTCCTCTCGAGTCCTGGTCGGCCCGAAGCAGAGAGGGGTTCCCTGTTACCCATTCCAGCAGACAAAGTTTTATAAATCCACTAGGAAAAAAGTGACGTCTATCAACCTTCTTTTTGTGTGCTTCTTTTGACCGCACCCAGATTTTGAGCTGCAATTTCGAGAGAAAAATTGCGTGGACCGCGGAGAGCTTATGTTTCTTAGAAAATTGCTGAAGAACATTCGACTAATGCGTGGAAAAACTCAAGAAGATTTTCAAAATTGAATGAAAAAAAAATTGATGCAAAGAAATTGTTTACCCCAACGACGTGAAACCCGTGGAAATGATGCTTTGGAATTCAGATATTCTGGGTAGGAAGTGAGCTGGTGAAGAGCATTATTTTTCTGTTTCACTTGTTCATGTAGTTGTCTCGAGTGTGGGCCACATGTAAGAAACTGTGGTGTGACTTGAATCCTCAAATACAGTAAAGTATTTGATTGTAGGATTCATCAGACTTTTCACGGCAATTTTCGGACGAGTAAAAACGAATATAATTTTTTGCATATTCGTTTTTTTAGCACTTGAATAACACGGAACTTTGGTGGCTGCATTTCTCTCTGAATGTCGAAGAATTATCTGAGCTAGATATTCTCAGGATTATGTATAAAAATAAGTGGTACATATGTTTCATCGTGTCGTTCTCGAAAATAGGGTAAAATATAGAAATATATGTTTAGCTGTATTTCGTTCATTTTGCATTTTTCTTGTCCACGCGGAAACTCCAAGCATTCTCCAACTGAAACGGATTTCTATTATATTTTCATGTTGGAATGTCATCCGTGAACGTTACGCCTTAAACTTCTTAACAGCATTTTTCTCAAACTTTTGCAGACGCACGAGGAATGTCGGATTTCCACGCAGCCAGATTTTTCAGTTTTACTCACCTTATTTCACACTTTTTTTTCGTTCTTGTACACTTTCTCAGTTGAGCAAAAGTGAGGCACTTCAGCTGAATTGATCGTTCCGAAGGATTGTCTTTATGATTTCATGTCCTACGGTTTTTTTTTTTATTAATCCTACCCCACAGGAACAAGATTTTGCTTCCATGAATAAGAATAATCGGCTGCAGGTGCATTATTAATTGCTGCTTTCCCCGATGAGGGATTAAAGAGTTAATTATCTGCAACTAATTGCAACATTTCAGAGCAGAACATTTTCGAAAGATGCACGTTAATCCTCTTCGTTGATCCCTGAATTACTGTATCAGTAAGTTGCACGCATCATTCAAGGTCCAAAAACGTTTTCAAGTTAAAAGAAGGAAAAAGTACCGAACTCGGTATTTGTCGAATGTTTCATATCCTATAGGATAAAAAATAGTACAGAAAACGTGTCAAAAACAGCTGATAATGCGCGGAAAAAAGGTTTAAAAAGTGATGAGATAGAAATGCAAATTTTTAACCAATTGATGCGAAATGCTTTTTTGAAGTAAAAAATAAAATCCTTGCTGATGTGTTGAAGAGCCCAATTATAAGCTACTTCACGAACTCTCGAAGTATTCTACTTCTAATTTTAAATTGCGTCCACAATTTTCGCGGTGTCAATCAGCAGGGTAACCGTTTCCAAAGCACTGAATGCATTATTCAACTGCAATTCAATATTCAATCTGAAGCCTGATATCGTCGTTTCCTGCGCAAATGTGCTGGCTCGGCACAATCGCTTGAAGAGCCTTTCCACCCGCGTCCTCCGGATTTTGATATTGATTGTTCATGTTGTTTCATTTCTTTCTCTTTTTTGTCAAATTCAATTTATTCAATAAGAGCCCTTCTCGAGCGAATGGGTGACTAGAAGTTTGGTCAATTCGAAATTTCCTTGCGAAGTTTTGGAAGCAAATCGGTTGATGTCTCGCAAATATTTCACAGCCTGTCTAGAACGGTACAGTATTGTTATTTTCGGTCACCGTTGGAAAAAGGGCCTCACTAACACAAACATGCAGAGAAATATTCTATCTAACTCAGCATGTGATTAGGTCGACGGAATTTAGTTATTCGTTTTTATTTTCGAGGATTTGAAGAAGACTGGTTTGAAGAGAATCGCTCGCGTTCATAAAAAATGCAGAAAATATGACTTTATCATTTCAATACAATAGTCAGGCCTCTCTAAATCAAAATTCGAGGGACCAGCAAAAAATTTGACTTAAAGAGGTCTCAACTTAGGGAGGTTGCAATTTTCAGAGGTTTTTGTTATGAAACCAAGCATTTTTGTTGTGGGAATAACAGAAGAATTGCATGAAATTGTAAATGGTGATATTTTGTGCTCTGAATTGCTTCTAAAATGAATTGACAGGGTGCTGAACTTGGAGACAGGGGTTCGTTTGCCCAATTTACTCTGTCACACCCTTTCGAAGCACATCAAATCCCATTTTGATTGCTTTTTCTTTTCTTTTTCAATTAAATGATAGCCTAAAGGCCTAAAAAAGTTCGACTCGTGCAGGTTTTAGAGGAAAAGCCTTTCACTGGGGACGGTTTTTAATGCATTGTTTCTAAGATGATTCAGACAGGGACTTTAAAAAAAATTATACTTAGGGAAGTATTTGACTTAGAGAGGTTCAGCTATGGGCTCAAACTCCAGAAGATTATTTTGGAAGACGTTGGAATAGTCGGTTAATTGAAAACCTGATCATTTTCATTGAAAGAAGCAAGAGTAAATTGCAGGATATTCTAATAGAACGCCTTTTGCGTTCCGAAGCATCTGCACTGTCATCTTGGAAAGCGACGATTTCAGAATTTCGGATGTACAGTAATTACTCTAGTACAGTACTTGAAGATAATTTAAAACGGAAAATCGATTCTCACAAAAGTTTCCAAGGTTTTTTCCTTCTTCTTTAAAAAAAAGCGACCTTTACTAAGCTGATTTCCTACCGGTATCATATTCTGATGGTTTCTTACGATCATTTTCCCGCGTAAATGTGTGGTCAGTGTATGATTCGATGTTTTTAACCTCGCAAGACGAGAATATATACATGTCGTGGTTGAGTTTCGCGTTTGGTAATTTAATATGCGGTTTTTTTTAAATCTTCAAAATTACGTTTGATTTTGCTGCACGCGAATGCCGTGTTCCTCACGGGGAATAACGTGATTTCATTTTTAAAATCATCTACGATGAATCTACAGCATGAACTTCAAAGATAATTCATATTCAACAACTCGCACCAACCCTGAACAATTCATGACATGCAAAATAATTGCATCTATTCATTTTAACATATTTTTTTGTGTTCACATATAAAATCTTCACGAGGTTTAAAAAGTCTTTTTCTTTTGTTTAGAGTATAACTATCGTTGTATTTTTCCATCCGGGACAACTTTGATCAAGATATTTTACACGACATCGTGATTTAAAATTCCTTGGAAAAGATTTTGAAATTGAAGGGAAAATTTGAGCTTACAATTCATTCAGTATAATAATTTCAGAAGTGCGCATCTTCATATTGCTCCTTGAATGCGATTATCTTCGATTTTAGAATTTTTCAATGTCGATCCGTTATAAAACGAACAAATGTAAAACTGTGCATAAATGCTTTAAAAATCGAACCCCTTTGATCCGTCACAAATCTGTTTTTAATATACTGGATATTATTCTTGGGAAATACTGTAATTCCTTCAATTTTTATGGAAAATCCCTCAATCGTACTTTTTTCACCGTAAATGCAGTATAAATGGTCTTGTGTCCCACTTTCACTCGGCCGCTTTTTACAGCAAGTGGCAAAGAGTAATTGTGTCAACGAAGCATTCAAATTTGTCAGTACAGTATGTATTTATGAAATGAAAATTAACCATTAATCCGTTCGTGTAAACTAAAAAGAAATTTTAAAAGTTCAAGAAAACTACAAAATGACCTTCAGAGAGCCATATATATCTTGGAGAGCTCTGCCTTTTATTTGCCAGCTGACTAGGGAAGAAGGGCAAAATCAAAGAACGTTGCAGCAGCAAGTTGCAAAGATTAATTGTAGCAACGGAGCGGTGGAAAATTGCAGGGATTTCAATCATTTTTGGTCAATTCATGAGGAGAAATGCTTCAACTTGGCATTTGTTACAACGTTCATCAAGGTAGCGAAAGCAGTGATCTTCGTCAAAGAAAAAAATTCACTCGGCGTTATTTGACACGCCAACGCCGAGGACGAAGGATGTTCAGCAGTATACAGTACTGCTGGACTTGAGTGTTCATTAACCAACTTATAGAAAGTGACATGTGAAATTCAGGTTCCCAGTCGCGCAATTTTCGCTTCGCTTATGAAACCAAGGAAGACGGATGAAGACCAATTTTCCGGCTCCGAACTGCCTTTCCGATAATGGGCAGCGCTGATGAGTTCTGGGTTCGTTACCGAAACATCAATTTCCACACTTGAATGCGAATGGCAGGATCGTTTTCTTCGCAGCAAAAAGTCCCATTCAATGCATTTCTTGAAGAAACAAAAAGCAACTAAAAAGCATCCATTTCTTTATTTCAATTCTTGTCGAATAAAATTATGACTTGTTATCGGGGCGGTCCTCATTCGTAGCTGCATAGGACGAGAAAATAAACCGTGATTGGAAATTTCGAGTCGAACGTTTTTGAGGTTTCAGTAATTTTCGGCGATTTCAGAAGTTGAGAGAATCGCAGATCTGTCTGTGGCAGGTGAATTTAAGTGAGAACGAGAAGATCGAAAGAAAAATAAGCTTATTATAACAAAACAGACGCTTCCGAGTGATATAAAATAATGCCACTGAAAAGACTCGTAGAAGACTTTTAACACGTTTCGTGCGTAAATAGTATGAATGACTGTATTCTACTCACGAAACAAGTTTTGTCCTAATCTTTAGTCACCGTAAAGGGAGCACTTCTGCTGAATATTAATCTTTGGCGTCTCAAATTCACAGGCGATTACTTTTGAACGAAACAATATTTTGAGTAAAAATGAAGCCAGAAATTCAATCAGACTAATCGTCCTTCGGACTTTTTATGGCTTCATGGCAAAAATGATGAAACACTTCGGCAAGTCACTGAGAATGTCACTTCAAATATTTCAAAATTCACTCCTAAAGCGGAAGAAGACAAGATGGTTATGGAAATGCTTCAGACGAGACATTTATGGACTATTCTGATTTTGAAGTCGTTTAAAAAGTGCTTTTTTTTTACGTGGGCGAGCGTTTCTTTTTTATTTTTAAGGAACAACAATAAAGGATTCGCGTCGTATAATAGAATTTATTTCCCCGTTCGTACAGACGTATTTTTGACGAAAAGAACGCAGTGTCGAGTTTTTAAATAATGAAAAGATATTTCAAATGCCCAGTTTATATGCGATGGTTGCGTTCGTCCGTGCACGATAATTTGTAGGCCAGGTCGTAAAATCGTAGAAAGTTGTTCGTGTACGCAGGCTGTTAACATATTTTTTTTTTG